>VMDO01015895.1:0-49546 GCA_007922755.1 Pedetes capensis
CCCAGCACTTGGGAGGGCAAGGAAGGAGGATTATGAATTCTAGTCTAACCTGGGCTATATATATCAAGTTCAAGGCTAGCCTGGCTGCATAGTATTATCTCAAAGAAACAAAAAATAAACATACAAAGTTAGAAGGGAGGATTTTGAACGCTCTCACCACAAAGAAATGATAAATATTTAAAGTGAACAATATAGTAACTGCCCTGATTTGATCATTACACAGTGTATACCTATAATAGTATACTGAACTATCATACTGTAAGCCATAAATACGTGTGCCTATGTTTCAATAAGAATAAAAATAAATAAATATGTTTTATATGGAAAAGGCTTTACTCCCTAGTCAAATCTAGTATATCAGATATACCTGTTTCACAGTGGTGATAAAATTAGGCTTATATATATAATTCTGTAAATATAGGTAATCATTAGTGAAATACTACACTATTTTGGGTCTGGGATTTAGCTCAGTTGGTAGAGCGCTGCACTGCAGTCTCTGAGGTCCCGAGTTCAATTCCCAGCACTGCAAAAATGGGAGAAGGACCTGGCAATCCACTCCCAAGGCAATCCCGGAACAGTCAGCCATTGAAAACCCTATGAGGGTCGCTATGAGTCAGATACCGACTCGACGGCACCTAACAACAACAACAACACTATTTTGAAACTCATTTTTTCAAGAATAGGTAGAGAAATGTAAGCATTCATGTTTACCTATAGATCCTGGCCAGATAATCTTTGTAAAATGTATGCATACCTATAATTTCTTAAATATTATGTGTGTATGTGTGTATAAACTCATGAAGAAAATAGGGGAAAGGATATGGCAAAAACATTGCTTAATTTTCCAGTTTCACACAGAATAGTCAAGATTAAGGGGTAAAAATTTCAAAGGTTTTAAAATTTCAAATGTTTTATTACTAGATACATATATGCTGATTCACATCTTGTTATCATGTCCTACATAACATGATAATGGTAATAGCTACAGTCAACACTTATTAGTATTTATATTTCATCACTTATATGCAAAAAAGTACTAAGTGCTTTACATGTAATTCTTATTTAGTCTTTAGAGAAATCTGTAGGGCAAACATTTTTATCCCAAATATAAGGGCTCAGAGTTCAAACTTGTTTAGAATTACAAAATCAGTACATGGCAGAGGCAGGGGTTAAATCCAGGTATGTCTAACGCCAACCTACTATCTTAGCCAATAACACTATAGTCAACTCAACAGATATTTACTCAATATTTTCCACATAAAAGTTGTCCTTGTTGTTTGTGTTGTTAGGTGCCCTCAAGTCGGGTCTGACTCATAGCGACCCTTACAGGGTTTTCAATGGCTGATTATTTTGAGATTGCCTCGGAAGTGGATTCTCACATCCTTCTCCCATAAAAGTTGCCCTCGGCATAAGAAATACTAAAGATAAAAAATGTCCATGTGTTAAAGAAACCTAGAATTTTACACATGATCTCAATTTTTATGTATATATTAAAAATACATATATGTATAAATTTATTGCATTTTGATTATAGTATTCTTACATGCTACTATATTTTTACACATTACTGTTTTGCTACATTAAGTAGAAAAATTCTTCTAAATATATTTTATACAGGAAAAGTGTTTAATAACTAGTGGTATCCTTACTACAGTAGGGCTATAATAGAGGCTGACGATATGGTTGAGTGGGAAAAGCTTAGATTTTGGATTCTTAGTCCTGGGTTTGAATTCTCTATCTGTCCTGTTTATGAATTTATGCAGTTACTATATCCTTAAAATTCTTTCCTCTTAAACAATGTGAGGTGGAGAAGGGAAAAATCTCCTACCTTGACAAACTTTTAAGGATTAAATAAGGTATTTATGAAAAGGTGACTTATATATGGTAGATGCTTAATAAATATTTGTTTTCATCTTTCTGGAAAATGTAAGAAAACAAAGATAAGAAAGACAGACAGGTGTCCTGGTGGATGCCTATAATCCCAGCAACTTGGGAGGCTAAAGCAGTAGGACCACATGTTTGAGGCTAGGGGCAGCCTGCCCAACTTAGTGACACCCTTTCTCAAAATAAAAAATAAAAGATAAAGAGTCTAGGAGCTGTAGTGCAGTTCAGTGGTAGAGTATTTGCCTAGTTGAGCATGAGGCCTTGGGTTCAATCCTTGAGTACTGGGGAAAAAAAAGAAGAAAGAAAAGAAAGATAAGTTCTGGTTGGGCAGAGATTTCTATTTTTTGAGGAGATGGTATTAAAGCTAATTATCGAAAAATAAGGAAGAGCAGTATTTCAGGTGAGAGAAAGGGAGCAAGGGGTATGGTTAGGAGAGTAAGAAGACTCAGTTGCCTGGAGAGCATGGTTATTTCAAAGGAATCTACACGATTCTGGAAAGATGGGTTTGGTCCTCATTTG
The DNA here is from genome assembly GCA_007922755.1 of Pedetes capensis. Classification (NCBI taxonomy): domain Eukaryota; kingdom Metazoa; phylum Chordata; class Mammalia; order Rodentia; family Pedetidae; genus Pedetes; species Pedetes capensis. Next base: position 2,404 of record VMDO01015895.1, read on the forward strand.
GAGTTCTTGAATTCACAGCTAATGAATTTGGGTTTTATTTTATAGTCAAAAGAACACCAGAGATTATTTTCATCTTTTTCAGGTAAGTGACATAAGAGACACGCAAATATGAATGTCTTGAATGAGAAGAGTACACTAGCCAGGAGAAGGCTATTGCAATATTTCAAGAAAGAAATAATAAACAGCTGAAATATGCCAGGTATTGTAGGAAGCACAGAAGACACTGAATTAGGATGAAGATGATGAAAAATTCATAAATGATTGGCTGAAAATGAAAGAAAAGGAATATATTGATTCTGTTAAGTGGAAGGATGACATGTTTTACTCACCTATGAAATTTATAAAGACAATAAGCATTAAATCTAAATGTTGCATTTAATTTTCAGAACTCTTATTTTTAATGACTTTTTACTTTGTCCCAAACCAGGAAAACAAGCTTCTCACATAAAATGCAAAGGAACTATCAGGAACTTGGATATTACAAAAGAGCATGATGGGTAGCTACTACTTAGCTATGCAAAAAATTTTTTGACATCTTTTAAATAATTTTGTATTTCAGTGTATCCAAATCTTAGAATTTTTTACAAGGTCATAATAAAAAATTAATGGGAAACTACTTACTTGAATAATTTTCAAAGGAGAATCAGGTTGGTAAATCTGAAGTCGAGGTACATAATGAACCAGCATGTGAAGCATGTTGCAAGCTACATGGGCTACTGTTTTATTAGTAAACTGCAATAACAAAAAAAACATTATTACAAAAAGTTTCTTCATAAACTATTATTAATGTATTAGCTGCTGACAATTTTTAAATTTTGTGCATTTCTTTTTGTCATTGTAAATCTGTGTTTTTAGTATTATTGTTGTTAGGTGCCGTCCAGTCGGTATCTGACTCATAGTGACCCTCATAGGGTTTTCAATGGCAGACTGTTTCGGGATTGCCTTGCGAGTGGATTGCCAGGCCCTTCTCCCATTTTTGTGGTGCTGGGAATTGAACTCCGGACCTCAGAGACTGCAGCGCAGCGCTCTACCAACTGAGCTAAATCCCAGCCCATTTATAGTATTAGGAAGATAAATTTACAGCTGTAAAATAAAAGAAAATCACAATACATTCCCAAGATACAAATAATTTTACTTTTTCTTTGTAATGTTTGACTGTCCTCATTAAACTCTTATTGAATTTTCACTTACCTGAATTTCTGCAATGGCCTCTAAACTACTAATCCTGTCACCAGCTTTCCACCATTCCAATCTACTCTTCACAGTACACCCAAATTAAATTTCTAAAGGACTACTCTGATCCTGATATTACCTTTGCTTAAAACTCTCAGATGATTTCTTCAGTGCTACAAAATCAAACTTTTTATGCTTATCTATGTCCAAATCTTACCCACACTTCACGGACCAACAAAATGTCTTCTTTCCTAAAGTCTTCTCTCATAAGTAAATCAAAGTAATCTGTTTCCTCTGATCTCAGTCAGTAGTTTGTACGTATCACTCTTTTAGTACTCTCAACTTTTTATGTTTTATATCTTATTTTAGCATTCTTCAGCTATTAATAATCTCTCAAAATTAGTATTGACATTATTTTTCATCCTGTTATACTTCACTTTGCCTAGCAAAGTTCCTCGAACATAGTATGTATTCTGAAATATCTGCCAACTATTTTTTGAAAAATACTCATTAGGTAAATTGTATGTTTAGAGTCTTAAACAGGTGCTATGGTATTAACAGTTTTAAGATAAAAATAACATTTATCCTTTCATAAGTAAAAAAGAAAAAATACCCATTTAAGCTGGGCATGCTCACGCATGCACACCTATAATCTCCCCACATGGGAGGCCGAGGAAGGTGAGTTGTGAGTTGTGAGATAGCAAATTTAAGGCCTACCTGGGTAAAATAATGAAACTTTGTCTCAAATAAACAAACAATAAAAAACAGGCTGGAAGTATAGCTCAGCAGTGAGGCACTTATTGCCTAGCATGCCCAAGACCCTGGGTTCGATCCCCAGCACCATGAAACAAACAAACAGAAAATATTCCAACCAAACAGAAAATGTTTATTCATTCTGATTCTCTAAATGATTAGATTATTATTTCAAACCAAAATGGCTAAAATATGGCATTTTTGTTTAACAATAAAGCCAAAATCTGAACAGCTCAAGAATTTAGGAAGTAACAGAAGTTTCAGAGTAAGTCACAAAATTGCTAGTTAAGAAACCAATACCCCCATCCTTTTCTTAATTATTAGTTTTCTTTTTAGGAGTCATCTGCATGTATTCTAGGAGCAAAGACAAATACATAAAAAGTTCAGAGAAAACAAATCATCACAAAATACCCTAAACTGAAGAGTGGGACTTTTCTCTTTTCTTCTCCCCTTCCCTTCCTTTCTCATCCTCCTCTTTCTCCCTCCTCCTCTCTTCTTTTTTTTTTCCTGTTCTGGTACTAGGGACTGAACCCACAGCTTTACACATACTACATAAGTGCTGCATCACTGAGTTACAACCACAGCTCCTTCTTAATTCATTTCTTATTTTGAGATGGGGTCTTGCTAAGTATACCGGCTGCCCTATGGCCTTGAACCTGTGATCCTCCTGCCTCAGCCTCCTGAGAAAAGTAGGACAATTCTTAAGACAGAGTTAGGATGAAGGAAATAAAAAAATAAATATTTTCATTATTTTATTATCACATATAAGAGCACAAGATATAATCAACATTTGGATAAAAAATGATGCATTTCTTCTTTACCTTTAAGGAAACACAAATTACATTCAGAGCTTCTTTAATTTGAGGATGATGTGACTCGTGCACTAGTTCTTCACAAATCCAAATACCTAAACTGCAAAGTGCTACACATCTGCAAAAAAGGCAACCAATAATGATACAGATACAAGTCAATGGGCCTTTAAATAAAACTATCATCACAATAAGCCAAATGACATAGAATGAACAAGTACTGTGTAAGTAAATTAATGAATTTGTAATTCTCTACAATGGTTATAAGGAAGAGAAGGTAGAATAATAAATAACCCCCAAACTCCAAACCTAATCTTTCTGTGGTACTTAGGGGTTGAACCTAGGGTCTCCCACATACTTTGCAAGTGCTCTACCACTGGGCTGCCCTCTCAGTCCATTTTTTATTTATTTTTGAGTCAGGGTCTCACTAAATTATGCAGGCTCCCTCTAACTTCAAACTTGCAATCCTCCTGCATCCACTTCCCAAGTTGATGGGATTACAGGTGTGTGCCATTGCACCTGGCCTTGAATCTAATTTTGTATTTTAAGATCATAAACTGGCATAATGCACAGCTTCCTAACAAATTCATGTTAATAAACTGACAATGCTATAAAGCTTCCAAAAGAAATATATAACCTGCTTACAATAGGAAAGAGTATAATTTTACTGACTGACAACAGTAAGCATGGAGTAAGTCAAATATTTTTGTAGCTTTTAAATTTAGTGCGTGTGTGTGTGTGTGTGTGTGTGTGTGTGTGTGTGTGTGTAAACTTTTTCTTTTTTAAAATAGGGTGTCAATATATAACCCAGGCTGGCCTGGAACACTCCATGTAGCTAGAGCTGGCTTTCATCTCACAATCCTTCTGTCTCAGTTTCCCTAGTGCTGGATGTATAGGCATGCACCATCACACTGGGCCATGTATTCTTTTAAAAACAAACTGAGCACGTAAAAGTTATGAAAGAATTCCAACAGAAATAGGGTTTGTAGAATTTTTGTTCTATTCCCTAACACCTTGTGGGGCTTCATTTCCCTAGCAACACAATTTCAGCTGAGTTTCAGCTTGAAGGAAGAAGTCAGTATGCTGAAATTTAGGCTTCTAATAAAGTGTATAATAGTTCTCTTTAAGTATAAAAACAGTCAACTATCTTATATTCTGGTATATATGGCAGGTACTAATATGGATATTCTGAAATACATTGGAATGCTAAATTTCAGAACAATTAAATGCAGAAATATTTTTTTTCCTGAACACAGATCAGGTCCTAAGTTCCTTCTTTCAGTGTGGAGTGATACTGCTACGAACTTATTATCACAACTTCCAGAAAGCATTCAAAGTCAAGTCTACTGCTTTATTTTTTTCCTTAAGGATGCCCACCTGTAAGTCTTACATAATATTTGCATATATATATATATATATATATCCAAGTTTCAAGTTTAGCAATGAAAAGATCTATAATCCTAAAGAAGTAATAAATTCTGAAATGCAGCAAAGCTCTCCAGGATTCAGCTAAAGGCAGATGCTAAGAGTACAAAGGTTAAACAGTTTTTGTTGTAACAAAACAGGGTAAGAACAGAATGTTTCTGGATGTGTGTGTGAAAAGAGGGAAAGAATAGTTTCCTATAATCCCCAAATTGTCAAAATAATCAAGATTATTTCCAGTATAGCTCAATTTTGTTCTCCTGTTCAGATTTCTGGGGTTTAAGTTTCTAAAAACAAAACCAAAAGCATAAGCCTATAATAGTACAGGAAAACAGACAATGTTTATGTTCAACTTCTGGGGTTCCATATTCTCAATAACACAAGCTGCTATGTTAATGATTCCCAGGTCTATCTCTGGGCAGCCATGTTTTAGCTTCCACATCCTTTTATTTGAGAGTCAACATAGTTTATAAGAAAAAATGTAAAGTTGGGCACTAGGGAGGCTGAGGCAGAAAGACCAATGCAAGCTTGAGGTCACCCTGGGTCTACACAGTGAATTCTAGGTCAGCCTGAGCTACACAACAAGATAATGTCTCAACTCTCCCTTATACCCTCAAAGCAGAAGATTTTAGAGTCTTATGCCCTAGGATAAACCTGATTTTGCCACTTATTATTTATGTATCTAATAAGACTCTGAAGACAAAGTGTGAGGGTAATAATTATGGCTCTGTTGTATCTGGAATATAGGGCAGGTTATCTAGATTCTCTGGCTCTACTTTATCTACAGAAAATACAAAAACTGTACCTCTCAGTTATTACAAAATTCATGGAGGTAATGAAGTGTTTAGAATATGTCCACTACATAGAAAGGACTTACTTAATGTTAGTTTTGGGGTTAACAAATGTTACTTTTCTATGCCTTGGTTCTGGCTAGTAAAACTGGAAGAGGGTGAATCCATCAATCTCTCAGGATTAGAAGGCAGATTAAATAAAACAAATATTGTAGGAAAATTCCTATACATTTGAAAGAGATTAGTGCAAAAGAATTTTCTCAAAGAGATTTATTGTAGTTAACTTGGCTATTAGAGAAATATGTAATTAAGTTTAAAAAATCTGGAGCTATCTTATTGAACCAAACAGTTCATTTTATATTATTTTAAATTAGAATCCAAAAGGATAAAATTCATGATCTGTACCTTTTCAAACTTAGTCAACAAATGTGCAGATGATTGGAAAAAAGGAAGCTTCACAGAGATGTGTATCAGAGGAGCAGCTGCACAGACTAATTTGAGGCTTCTTGTTGTTAGGTGCCACTGAGTCAGGTCCAACTCATAGTGACCCTATGCACAACAGAACAAAATTCTCTGACACTGTGCCATGGTCAGCACTATTGTCAGTGCATCTTTGCTATTCATAGGGGTTTCAATGGCAGATTATTTTGGGAGTGGGTTGCCAGGTCCTTCTCCCTACCCTGCAGCACCTGGTATCCCTAGGCAGTCTCCCATCCAAGGACTAACCAGGACAACCCCTGCTTAGCTTCTGAGATCAGGCAGGATCAGATGCTAGGGTGCTATGGCTAAAGACAATTTGAGGCTAATGACATACTATTAGAGTTAGCACCAAGAAATATAACATACTACTTAATGATATTTTAGGGAAGAAAAGGAACATGGTGAGCTTCTGGCAAGCCGTTAATTTAAAATCTTAACTGTTTCAGGAAAAGTTTATTTAGTATAACAGAAAATGTCCGTTTTCAAAGCTAAAGACATAAAAAGGGGTCTGAGGATGTAGTTCAGTGGTACAGTGCATGCTTAGTGTGTGTGAGGTACTGGGTTCAATCCTAAGCATCACACATACACACACAAGGACATAAAATGTAAAAATCTTATTATTAACATTTGATTAAAAATCATGACCAAATATGTATATTAAATATACTACTTTCTTATATTATTTTCTATAGTGAAATTATTTTAATTTAACAAACATTCATTGGGTATCTACTGCTATATTTAAAGTACTGCATAAGAGACAATGACAAATCAAATCTGAAGAGGAAGTAAAACGTATTTACATAAAATTAAAACAACTCATTTAAGTTATAAAGCGTGAAGTAACTGAAAAAGGAGATTAGTCTTTTTCTTTTAAATGAAGGAAGATTAGTAAATAAATTATGAAAAAGGTATTTAAGCTGACTGCAGTCGCTCACTCCTGTAATACCAGCAACTCAGGAGGCAGAGGCACAGAGCATGCCTGCATAGCTTAGCGAGACCTTGGCTCAAAATAAAACGTAAAAAATTGGGCTAGGGGCACAGCTCAGTGGTATAGCACTTACAAAGGATGAGGCTCTGGGTTCAACCCACCCAATACCGCCAAAAAAAAAAAAAAAAAGAAGACGACGAAGAAAGAGGAGGACGACACGGTGGCACATGCCTGTAATCCCAGCGGCTTGGGAGGCGGAGGCAGGAGGATCACAAGTTCGAGACCAGAGGCAGTCTGCGTAATTTAGAGAGACCTTATATCAAAAAGTTAGAAAATGGGTTGAGGGTGCAGCTCAGTGGTCCAGCACTTGCAGAGCATGCAAGCTCGAGGCCCTGGGTTCAACCCCTAGTACCACAAAAAGAGGAGGAGGAGGAAGAGCAAGAAGAAGAAGAAAGAAAAAGGTATTTAATCAGTCAAATAATTTAAAGCTGTAATTCAGAAAGCCTTTTATGTGTATGAAAGTCTCTGGGCTGCTATAATAATTCAATTAACTTATGGAAATAAATTCAATCAACTTCTAAAATAAAATTTCCAACATTGAAGAGTTATATTAAGGTTTAAGTTTAATAATATCTGACCTACCGTGCAGGGCCAGAGGGCTCATCTCTTGCTGAGCTTAATACAGTTTTAATTATAAGTTCCTAAAATAAGAGGAGATAGTTAATGGCAAAGACTAACATTTCACTCATTAATTCAAGAAATATTTTTATGTGGTCACTCTAAGCAAGCACTGCTCCAAACATTAGAAGAATTAAGTAAAATAATCTGTTCTCATGTAGACACTTTTTAATAAAGAGTATTCATAAAAATAGAGTATTCATAAAATAAAACAAAACAAAAAGTATTTAATACAGAGTAAATTGCTAAACAAATTTTTAAAAATTATGCAATTTATAACCAAAAGTACATGTCCAAAAAAAAAATCAAGGACTAGGAATGTAGCTCAGGGGTAAAGCATTTGCCTAGCATAAAGAAGACCCTGGGTTCGATCCCTAGAGGCATAAAGAAACAAAACCAAACAAAAAAAAAATTTGTCATAAAATAACCATTTTTCCTCATTAGAAGAGTAATAGAGGCTAACTATAAGACAAATAATTAAAGCAGAATTAACTCAAAGGCATGAACATTGTTTCAAAACTTTGAGAAAAATCATTTAAAAGCCAGGATCTTCACTGGTGAATTCTACCAAACATTTAAAGAATTGAAACTTATCTTTCTAAAACTCATTTCATGAGCCCAGAATTACTGTGATACTCAAATCAAGCAAGCCTATTACTTTAACAAATTACAAGCCTATCTCTGATATATATAGATGCAAAAATCAACAAAATAACAGCAAACCAAATTGAACAGCATACTAAAATGATCATATGCCATGATCAAGTAGGATTTATTCCTGGGATGCAAGGATGGTTCAACATATGCAAATCAATAAATATGATACACCACTTTAATAGAATGAAAAATAAAAATCATGATTATTTCCATAGGTAGAGAAAAAGCACTTGACAAAATACTACATCCTTTCATGGATTAAAAACTCTCAACAAATTAGATAAAGGAAAAATGAATCTAAGCATAACAAAGGACACATAATACAAGCTCACAGATAACATCATACTCAATGGTAAAAAGCTGAAAGCTTTCTCTATCAGACCAGCTACAAGACAAGGATGCCCACTCTCACCATTTCTATTCAGCATAATACTGGAAGTCCTAGCTGGAGCAACTCAGCAGAAAAAAGAAATAAAACAAAAAACAGCATTCATACTAGAAAGGAAGAATTAAAAACTGTCTCTATTTGTAAATGACATGATCTAATATACAGAAAACCCTAAAGATTTCACCAAAAAACTGTTAAACAAAGTGAACAGAGTTGTAGGATACAAAATCAACATATGAAAATCAGTTGTTTCTATGCACCAACAATCAATGAACTATGCAAAAAAGAAATTAAGTAAACTATTACATTTAATAATAGCATCAAAACCAATAATATTTTGGAACAAATTTAAACAAGGAGGTGAAAGATCTATAAACTGAAAACTATAAAACATTGATTGTTGTTGTTGTTAGGTGCCGTCAAGTCAGTATCCGACTCATAGCGACCCTCATAGGGTTTTCAATGGCTGAGTGCTTCGGGATTGCCTTGGGAGTGGATTGCCAGGCCCTTCCCATTTTTGTGGTACTGGGAATTGAACTCAGGGCCTCAGAGACTGCAGCGCAGCACTCTACCCACTGAGCTAAATCCCAGCCCAAAACATTGATTAGAGAAATGGAAAAATAAATGAGAAGATATCCTGTGTTCACAAACTGGAAGAATTAATATTGGTAAAATGTATTACCCAAAGCACTTCTGGATATATATCAAAAAGAAATTAAATCAGTGTGAAAAGACATCTGCATAGCTGGACCAGGTGGTACATGTCTGTAATCTCAGTACTTAGGAGGTGGTGACAAGAAGAACATAAATTTGAGGCCAGCTTGAGTGACATAACAAGTTCATGGCCAGTCTGGGCTACGTAGTGAGACCCTGTCTCAAAAACAAAACAAAAAGAGATCAACACTCTCATGTTCACTGAAAGATTATTCACAATAGCCGAGAAATGAAAAAAACTGAAGTGTCCATAAAAAAATGAATGGATTAAAAAATGTATTAGATACACATATATGTGCACCCACTACACACACAAAATGAGAAATATTCAACCTTTAAAAAGAAGAAAATCTTGTCATTTGTGCCAACCTGCATGACCCTGGAGCACATTATACTAAGTGAAACAGTCAGAAATAAAAAGACAAAGACTGTATGGTCTCACTTATAACTGGAATCTAAGAAGCTGAACCCTTAGAAGCACCGAGTAGAACAGTAATTACCAGAGGCTGGAGCTGGGGAAAATGGAGAAATGTTAGTCAAAGGGTACAAAGTTTCTGATCCTCAGATATGCAAGATAAATAAATTCTGGATAATCTAATATCCACAAATGGTGACTACTGCTAAGAACATGAGAAAATACCTGAAATCTGCTAAAAGAGTAGATTTTAGTTGTTCTCACTCCCCCACCATGATAAAAGGGAACTATGTGAGATGATAAAAATATTTAGCTTGATGTTTACCATAAAGTATATGTATATAAAAACATCACATTGTACACATTAAATGTATACAATTTTTGTTGATTTTACTTCAATAAAGTTGAAAGAAAATAAAAAGCCAACATCTTATTCCACCATAATTTATAAAGAATGATACTGTGTGAGTTTGGAGACAAGTTTGTATATATTTAAATTGTGTAAATGCATAAAATATTCTAAAAAAGCAAAAATAGAAAAGTACAAGGGCAGAATATTGAAATGAGTAGGGTTAGCAAAGAAAATGCAAAAAATAAGATAGCTCAGAGCAAAATAAGTGAAAGAGGAAGAGACATTTGGGAAGTACAAGGACATCAACAGGGTCAAATATTATAGTATTACAGTAGCTGAGGAGAACCAGAATGCCACAATATTTAACGATTAAAAAGTTGTTCCCTCATTTAAAAAACATCACACATTGACTCAATAAGCATTTAATGGCCATATAGATGGTTAGCTCCTTAAAAGGAGCAACTTTGTACTTTGTAAACACAGCACCTACCCAATGGTTGGCAATTAACTGATCTTTGGAAAATATCTATTGTTTAAGCCAAGAGCTTTTTATGTAACAGGCCCTACATGACATAGTACCTATCCTTAAGAAGTTCACAGTCCACAGAGAGAGTCAGATTTGTAAACAATTAAAACACAAGATCATGTGATATGAAATACCCAGGCAAATCTAAAGGGACCAAACATAAATCTGTAGTGGCCAGGGGCGTGGAGTAAAGAAAGGAGTGACTACTAATGGGTATGAGGTTTCATTGGGAGTGACAAAAATGTTAGACTGACTGTGATGGCTGCACAGTTCTGTGGCTACACTAAAAAGTATTAAATGGGTAAACTGCAAAAAGGAAGGAAGGAAGGGAAGGAGGGAAAAGGAAAGGAAAGGAAAGGAAAAGAAAGGAGGAGGGAGAAAAGAAGTAAGAAAGAACAGGAAAGGAAAAAATCAAGTCAATATTGTACAAAGTTTGATGTAAGCAAATAGCTCAGGTGAGAACTTGCAAAAGACTTCACAAAAGAGTCTTAGATAAGCAAGATTTTGACAGATAATCGAAGTCAAAGAGAATAACAACATGTCTTTAGGTGAGTAAGAGAAGCAAGAGGAGAAGAGGACACTTTCGGTAGAAGGAAAAATTTTCAAATACCTATATAAAGCTGAGAACCACCACAGCATGTTCCATGTGGGTGTAATTTAAGAGTAACTGGGGAGGTGGCTTCAGTGAAAATATGAAAATTAAATACAGCAGCATGTAACTTTCCCCTTAAATATTCATTTTCTGAAAAAGAACAATTATGACTTTCTTAGGGTTTTTGCTTTATCAGTCTTAAAACTGGCTCTGAATAAAACCCATTAAGTTGTACACTAACTAAAAACACTAATGATAAAATAAACTGGCTCAGATTTTGGAGATGTTTTTCCCCATAAAAAAGTACTTTTTAAAATCACTTCCGCTATATAGTCAATGGAGGATAAACAAGTCCATTCCGAAATGCAGTGAGATTATAGTAGGCTAGTCTAACCCCAAACTAACTCAAAATTGCCTGAGCAAATGGAAACTATTACCTATACTTGGCCTTCAAGATATTCTGAGAGTAAAAGAAACCAAAGACACTATATACATCCTGAAGAACAAAGGTAAATCTGTATAGTTTTATTACATGTTATAGTAAATTTGCACTGACCCATATAATTTTAAGTTGAGCTCATTTGTTTAATAGATGATTTCTGATTATATACTATGTGTCAAGTGTGTTAGGCTACGAGTATATAGCAACAAATAAGGCCCCATGATGTTTATCTGTCTAAAGCAGAAGTTAGGTACTCAACAGTCAATTATGACAAATGTTACCAACAGAAATATGGATGCTATCGAGAATGTATGCAACATTCCTGATATACACTGAATTAAAAAACTTTCAGAGAAAACAACTTAAAAGTATATATGTATGTATCAGCATGTCCTCTGAAGATCATCTGGCAATTACTGTGATAGGCATAACTTTTTAGGACTGTTAAGCCCTTGGAAATTTATAATACACAGGCATTCTGTTAGAAACAGGTCTTGACTAAGTGATAGAAATATTCATTACCAAGTATACTGCTGGGTCAGAGTACTAATTACCTAATCAGGAGAACTTTTCACACCACTCTGCTCTATCTTGGTCTAAAAATTACTCAGTCCAAAGGATTAAGGATGTAATCATGTCACATCCTCTCCTTTAAATAGAGGCTGGTCACTGCAGAGGGGGCACAAAACAACTTTTTACCAGTTATCTACCTGAAATTTATTAAAAGGCTTATTTACATCAAGGGTCATTTGGCACATCTACTTCTGACAACTGTCAAACCACTTTAATGCTTCAAGTTCGTAAGTCTGGCACCCCAACTCCGAAGTTCTTATAGCAGTAAAGATTTCCATTACTTTCTTTGATACATCTTGAAAATTTGAGAGAGGTTTACTCTGCCACTTCAATCTTAGAAGCCTTATATTAGCAGCATAATATCTGGCTCACAGGATGTCTCTACAAATGTTCAGTGAGTAAATAAAAGAATCCTAAGAGATAGACATGTGAGTAGATTCAATAATGAGAAAAAAGTTCCAAAGCCATTTACATACAAAAAATGCTATGCTCCTAATGGACACTCTAGTTTTTCTGTCTGGAGAACACGGCTGATAAATGTACTTTGTTGTTGTTGTTGTTGTTGTTGTTAGTTGCCGTTGAGTCGGTATCCTACTCATGGCGACCCTCATAGGGTTTTCAATGGCAGACTGTTTCGGGATTGCCTTGGGAGTGGATTGCCAGGTCCTTCTCCCATTTTTGTGGTGCTGGGAATTGAACTCGGGACCTCAGAGACTGTGGTGCAGTGTTCTACCAACTGAGCTAAACCCCAGACCAAATGTACTTTAGTAACTGTGAATTTCAAAGAGAAAAGAAAGAATACAAATTTTATTGCATAAAGTTCATGGTTATAAAATCAAGTACATTAGATGCTGAAAGTATCTAATTTCTTACCTTAACATCTGTAAATTGAGACACAGCAATATCAGGAATGTTGGGATGGAGAGCAGGCAGTTCACAATATAAGTTGGGAAAACAAACTAAAGATCCCAGAAGAACTTGTGCTTCCACTCTTGGTGCCTATGTATTAGATTTTGAATATCTTTTAAATGCATTTAATTGTGTTCTTAAACTACCATTAAAATACTTTATCCTCCAACTACATTACACAGGAAAATGACAGAATGAAAAAATTAAAAAATTCAAACTGAAGACAAAAAGATTTAGGTTTCCACTCAGTTTCTACATAAAGTACTATTATTCTCAGTAAATACGATGGACAAATAGCAAAACTTTCCTCAAATGTAGAAAATAAGCAGACATCCATCCTAACTAAAAGGAAAAAATATAAATACTTCAATTTTATTTACTTATTTACTTATTTATTTTGGAGACTGGGTCTCACTGTATATAGCCCAGGCTGGTCTTGAACTCACTGTCCCTCTGCCTCAGACTCCCAAGTGCTGGGAGTATAGGTGTGTGCCACCATTCCTGGCTAAATAATTTTAAATATAACTTACACATTGTGATGTTGTTCTAATAAATTGATGACTCATTGTCACTAGATTATATTTGTTACTACCTTAGGATGAATAAATAGAGAAACTGTCAATTATACCTTCCAGAAACAGACACTAGGCTAGATTTTTTTTTTGTTATTATGCATGTGAATAAAACACTGTCTATACTACTTACAAAAATCAACATTAGAATTTGAACTACATATGAAAGTAATTTCTCATCTTTTTCCCTTAGCTGTATTCAGCCATTTCTGAAGTACCAATACTGAACATTTTCTTATTCTGCCCTCTTGAATGCCCACCAAACACCAATATTCTCCTAATGTATTATTCAAATACTTGCAAATTGATTTATGTTTAACAATCTCATAACAATGTTAAACACTAATTAGAAATATAATACTTCTATTCACATAAATCAACCTCCAGAAAGATTTTTCCCATCTTAACAGATCTTAAATTTATATTATTTTCAACAAAATAATCAACTTTTGTTGGATGTGTGGGCACACACTTGTGATCCGGTGCTCAGAAGTTGAAGTACGAGGATCAAGAGTTGGAAGAAGGGATGGGCGCTGTGGCACACACTTGTAATCCCAGCGGCTCAGGAGGCGGAGGCAGGAGAACCACCAAGTTTGAGACCAGACTCAATCTGTGTAATTTAGAGAGAACCTGCCTCAAAAAGTAAAAAAATGGGCTGGGGGTGCACCTCAGTGGTCCAGCACTTGCAGAGCATGCAGGCACGAGGCTCTGGGTTCAACCCCCAGTACCTCAAAAAAAAAAAAAAAGAAAGAGCTGGAAGACAGCTTGGGCTACACAGAGAGATTCTATCTCAAACAAAACAAAGACAAAAAAACAAAACAAAACAATTCAATTCCAGATTAAAAACCAGGCTAGGTTTACAGATATAAGGTAGCTGAATGAAGGGGCAAGGTAAACTCACATCTACTATCCCAATTCAAAAACTGTCCTATGAAGATGAGATTATTCAAAAGACCAATATTTAAGCAAAGAAATTAGCTGATGTTTCTTTTTGTAGAGGTAGGGAAGGTCACTGGGAATGTCTAGGTATATGGATTTAATGGGAGCAGACCTAGAATGCAATTGTAAGAAAGACAAATGGAATCGATTTTTTTGTAATCTGCATAAAATGGGGGGAAGGGAAAAATTAAGACAGAAACATGATATCTACAGGATCTGAAACAGAAATACAAAGAACAAGATTTGGAATCTCGATTTCCTAACAATTCAACGATCCACAGAAGACTGTCCTTAACCTTATAGTGGAGATGTGAGAGTCAGGCTTGATTCCTACAATGCTTTGGTTTCTTATGTAGCCTTCCTCAGTAAATATTCATCATATGAACCAGAAAACACAGAACATGACTATTTTCTATATTTTCCCAGGGATTTTGTTATATAACCAATATAGTTCTAGATCCACTGGAGAAAGTTAGTCTCATAAACAGACGTTAGGGCTTAATCCTCCTATAGAACTTTGAGAAAAGCTACAGGATATGTGTTTAGTTATCTGGAGTAACTGGCTCACTGAAGAGTAACAGTTTTCATAGTAAACTAATAAAAAGTGACACTGGTTTATATATAGATGGTGCCAAAAATGTATATATATGTTAAGTATTAAAACAGAAATATCCCATTCATACTGATAACAAAAGATGGATACGTCACATTTCATTTCCGCAATTACAAGGAGGTAAAAGTGATTACCATCATAATTTAATTCAAATTTGGAAAGTAATACACCGATAATATCTGTTAACATTTATTTCTACACTCCTGGTATTAATCTCCTCTGAGTTCTATCAATTTCTGTCAGTCTCTTAGAAACTGATAATACTAGAATGACCCTGTTGCTTGTTTATCATCTCTGGTTTATTTTCATTTAATGTACTACTGGATCAATATATTTATTTAATTTTCCCAAGACACAGGTTCAAGCATCTTTCTCCCCACTTTAAAATATTAACTGTTTAGCTAATACAGCATCGTAAGCACCCAGATCAAGCCAAATGTTTCTGGTATGCAGACCACATTTCTGGTGGCAAGAATGTGAAGTACCTTTTCATTCTTTCTGTTTACCCTATTTGGGTAGATTAGGCTCTAAACAAAATTGATTATCAATCTTTGAACATGTCTTACATATGCCTATTTACCTCTACATGGAATACTTTCCTCCATCTCCATTGTACAAATACTACGAGTATTCAGGGACCTACTCATGTATTTTTCCCCCCATAAAACCTTCATCAGAGTCATAACAAATAAAAGAATTCTTAAATAATCTTACTTAGCCAACTTTTTGTGCGTGTGTACACAGTGCTGGGGTTCAAAGCCAGGGCCTCCTGAATACAAACCAAGTGCTCTATATTGAGCTACATACCTTGCCCCTTACCAAACTCTTTTATTTTACACATGAAATATGTCATATAATGCTCCAACCATGTGACCAATACTTACAAAGATCAAAGAAATTGAGACAGAAAAATTAAATTAGCTGCTCAGGTCACAGAGCTAATAAATGGTAGAGCTTGGATTTGAACTGGGTTAGACTCCATGCTTTTAACCACTATGCTATGCTCCTCTTCTTGAAACCTATACCTACATTCTATAGTTATTAATGTACTTTCCTGCCTCCGTAGCAGTAGATTGTATGTCCCCTGAGCACAAAGCATATCCAATTTACTCTATATCCCTCTGTATTCTACCCAAAAGAATTGCTATGGTTAGGAAGTGGTTTGTCCCACACAAAGGGTCACATGTTAGAAGACTTGGTCCCAATGTGACAATGTTGAAAGGCAGTGGGATCCATAAGAGGAGGGGCTTAGTGGGAGGTAGTTAGGTCACTGGGTGCACAGCATCAGAAAGGGTTAATGTAGCTCTGATGAAATCCTGAGTTAGCACTCACAAGTGAGTTGCTATAAAGTACCAGCCTATAAAGTATCCTCCAGTCACTCTGCTTCCTCCTTTGCCATGTGATCTTCCTCTTGCAAGTATTCCCACCACGATGTCTATCATGATGTGACGCAGCTAAAGGGGCTTTGTCAGAGCTAGAGCTATTCTGTTTGGACTTTCAACCTCCAAAACTATAAGTTATATAAAACTCTCTTCTTTATTAGTTACACTGTCTCAGATATTTATTATAGAAATAATAGAAAATACACTAATACAGGAACACTTTGTACAAAAGACTCAGCACAATGCTGAATATATATTAGGTGTTGAATAAATACTTGCACATTCAATCAATAAATACCTACTAAGCATTTTTCTGTACTAGACCTTAGAGATCCAAGACAAGTAACACACCATTCACTGTTCTCAGGGAACTGGAGAAACAGGATTATATAACTACCTATAAATACAGAGTCTTCTCTTCTCTATTTGCACATTTCCTCTAGGTGATTGCATTCAGTTTCAGGGCTTTAATAGTACCTAAAAATTTATGTCTCCCAACTTTATAAATCTCAGTCCCATCATTTCCCTTGAGCTCCTAACATGTATATGCAAATATTCTCCCTCATGGATGTCTAATACACACCTTATCATGCTGCAAATAGAACTTCTCACTCACTGTTGGTCTTTTGCAGCTTACAAATTTAATAATTTATATTAAACTGCTATACAAGTTTTAAAGTGGTTGTTGTTGTTAGGTGCCATCGAGTCAGTTTCCAACGCATAGCAACCCTACGCACAACAGGTGAAATAGTATTGTTAGTGCTTCTCTGCTCTTCATAGGGTTTTCAATGGCTGATCACTTCTTGGGAGTGGGTTGCCAGGTCCTTCTCCCAAGCCTACAGCACCTGGTGTTCCCAGGCAGTTTCCCATCTAAGTACTAACCAGGCCCAACCCTACTGAGCTTCCAAGATCTGATGGGATTGGACGCCACCGTGGTATGGCTGCAGTCCTTTAAAGTGGCAGACAAGTATTTTTCACTTCCATGCACCCTTAGTTTTTTTAATAGATTTTCAGTTGTTATTCATACTTTGCTTAAGTGATCTTCCCAAAATACAAATTTGATCATGTCACACCTTGCTTAAAATCTTTCCGTGGAAGAGAGGCATGGTGACAATGTGTCTATTATCCCAGCCCTCAGGAGGATAAGGGAGAAGGATCATGAGCTTGAAGCCACCCTGAACTACATTGGGAGACTGTATTTTCAAAAAAAGAAAAAAATTCCTTCAATGGTTACTCACTTCTTCTTTAGGATAAAATCTAACCTTTACAGCACTGTATACACAGCTACTGCCTTCCTCTCGAGTTTACCTCTGCCACTTATATACAAACAACATTCAGCTATATTGGTTTGTTTGGCATTGTCTCACAGCTCCATGACTATGAAAAATCCCTCACATGTAGTTTTAGGACTTAGTGAGGGCATATTTCTGGGTTATCTCGTCACTATTTTTTTTTCCACTAAAAATATTTAGTCAGCTGGGCACAGTGGCGCATGCCTGTAATCCCAGCGACTCGGGAGGCAGAAGCAGGAAGATCGCAAGTTCGAGACCAGAAGCAGTCTGTGTAATTTAGTGAGAACTTGTCTCAAAAAGTCAAAAAAAAAAATGGGCTGAGGGTGCAGCTCAGTGGTACAGCACTTGCAAAGCATGCAAGCGTGAGGTCCTGATCAACCCCCCAGAACTACAAAAAAAAAAAAAAAAAAAAAAAAAAAAAAAAAAAAAAAAAAAAAAAAAAAAAAAAAAAAAAAAAAAAAAAAAAAAAAAAAAAAAAAAAAAAAAAAAAAAAAAAAAAAGAAAGAAAGAAAGAAAGAAAGAAAAGAAAAGAAAAGAAAGAAAATTTAGTCAAGGATAGAATATGTTCATTAAAAATATTTAATTGTCAAATAAAGATCGCATATATTTAAGGTGCCTACAGCCATAGCCCTGTGGCATCTGATCCCGTCAGATCTCTGAAGCTAAGCAGGGTCAGGCCTGGTTAGTACCTGGATGGGAGACCGCTTGGGAACACCAGAAGCTGTAGGCTTGGGAGAAGGACCTGGCAACCCCCTCCCAAAAATCAATCTGCCATTGAAAACCCTATGAACAGCAGAGAAGCACTGACAATAGTGTTTCCCCTGCTGTACAGGGTCGCTATGAGTTGGATACCGACTGGACGGCACCTAACAACAACAACAACAACATTTTTAAGGTGAACAATGTGACTATACACACACACACACACACACACACACACGTGTGTATATATATATATATACATAATGTGTATTACTCTCTACTGTTTTATAATTCCCTTTTGCTATGCCCTTTCTTGCTTTCTTTCCTCCCTCTTTTCCTTACATGTCCTCAACTTTAAATCCAGGTTTTGCTTATCAGATGTAATCAATTTTCTAGCTCATGAGTCTATCAACTAATTATAATGATTTCTTAAACTTTAATACTTCTTGTTTACTTTTTTTTAGTGTAGAAGCAATCAATTCCAATTAAACTGTAAACTTTCCTGAACATCAATCTGTTATATTTTAGTAGAAATAGCTCTTCCTTTGTTGCTTTGTTAGCTGAGTCTTGGTTTACTACAGTTTGTTACATTAAAAGAACTAGAAATTAAAACTTACATTGAGAAAAGCTGAAGAAGCCACTCTACCAGCTGCTATAATAAAATCCATAATAAGCATTGTGGCACCAGGCAAACCAAGTGAAAAAAACTGAGGTGAGCAGTGCTTGATGATTGTATTGACAATATCCTTGGAATAAGGAAAGAGGAGGAAAAAACGAGCATCACATACGTAATCTCGGCCATCATCTAATCAATATGTTTAAAAATAAGTGAAATAGAAAGATAGTAACTGTATACTGGTTGTCTAATTGGAGGGACAATTTCAATTCTTCCAATAATACATGCTTAGCATTATATTCTATTAAAGGAAAGTGTACTTACATTTATTTAACTGACATAGATTAGGTATGTCAGTTTCCCCCACCACACACACACTAGAGAGCAAGAAAGTCTCATTAAAAATGTTAGGCCCACATGTAAAACTGAATTGCAGAATAATCTTTTTGGCCACCTAGTTGTTTCCATATGATAACTTATATCTCCGAATCCATGTGATCTGCTACATGGCAACCCAAGAGATACATTTTCTTAAAAGATAAACCAAAGTCCTTTAACAACAAGTATCTAGCTGCAGAAATCTAGACCGAGGCACTTTTAAGACAATATTCTTAACATGGCTCTTCACTCACTATGCCTTTCGAATTTACCATTAAAAATGCAATAAATTTGTCTGTGTTACTCAATTTAACTTATTTTAAACAAAAGCTATTTTTCTAGTAATTGAGACATGTTTATAGAGTTATAACAGTGTAATTATTTTAAATTAATACAAGACTCTTTTCACTGTTCAGAAAGAAATATAATTATTATCTTTTAATATTAACTTAGTTCTTTCTAAATGACCTGCAAGTGAAGTTTAATCACGTTAGGATAAAAAATACTTGCATGATTTTAACTTGAAATCTTGTACACTTTTAGTTGCATGTTCAAGATTAAGACCCCTGAGCAATGTTTGAGAATCAGAGTTACGACATTTAGTGATTGTAAATTATAAAAATTGGCAAGTCAATGTAATTATCAATATGATAATATAAACTGATGGTAGTAAGAAAATGTCAGGTACTGATTCTTAACAGTAGAAAAAAACTTGACTGCTCTGTGACTAGATGACCAAACATACATACCTTAATTATCAAGTATCAGTTACAGAATGCCAATTAAGTATATCAGACATAACAGAAAGATATTGCCAACCTAAGCAAAGGTGGCTTAATTTTTTCAAAAAGTAAACTGGTTGGTGTAACATTAAACTTGGAGGAACACTCAAATCAATCTCCTAACTACTATGATGTTGTTGTTGTTGTTAGGTGCTGTTGTTAGGTGTTGGTATCCGACTCATAGCGACCCTCATAGGGTTTTCAATGGCTGAGTGTTTCGGGATTGCCTTGGGAGTGGATTGCCAGGCCCTTCTCCCATTTTTGTGGTGCTGGGAATTGAACTCGGGACCTCAGAGACTTCAGCGCAGTGCTCTACCAACTGAGCTAAATCCCAGCCCAACTACTACGATAGCTTATTTTTAATCATGCTTCAAGAACCAATAAGGTCATAAAATACAAGCAATTTGTATACAAAGCACTACATGGGGATAGTTTTAATTCTATACCTTAAAAAGCAGGAGTTAAATAGAATTGAGAAACAAGGATAAGCTGATAAGCCAACTTTTAGAAGGCACATATATTTATTTACCTGATCAATATGAAGTAATCCGCAATGCATTATATTGTAAAAATGTGTTAGAAAATCTCTGTTTGGAGATACATCTTGTCTTCTTTTCATTGTATTACAAATAAGTTTATAAGCATGTAATTTACCTTGCTTATACTTATCAGTCAACATGGTTGCCTAAAATTAAGAGATAAATTTTAATACTCCGAAACAAATGGTTTGTTACATCCTTAAACAACTGAATGTAGTAAGAAATCTACTTGTTTTCATTTATTTCTGTTTGCCCAAGTTCTTTAATGAATTAGGAGTTAGGACTACTAAAACTATTGTTATCCAAAATGATATGATATAGGTACCAATAAACACTAAATTGCTGACTTAGGAAAATGCACCAAATATCAAATAATACTTAAAAGAATTCAATCTCTAAAACTACGCAGCACGGTTCTGTGACACAGGTTTATGTTTCATTTAAATAAATGAAGACATACTTTTCTAGGGCTAGGGGTATAAAGCTCAGTGTTAGAGCACTTGTCTAGCATGTATAAGACCTTGGGTTCAATCCCTAATACAGGAAATAAACATACTTTGTATAATAATTTTATCATGCCTATTTTCCTCTCTATATAATGCCTAATGACTTCCAAAGATCCTAGTTAAAAACTAACTGCTCTGGAAGGCTATATAATAGCTAAATTTCCCATCAAAAATTTAAGACTAATTTATTAAACAAAAATTTTAAATTAATGCTTTATATATTAAGCTTACCTTAAAAAGCCAAGGTGTAAGAATTCTCAGTGGAGGAATCAAAATGGGTGGAGAAGGGGAGGTCAGATTATCAGTTGAAATGCCAAGGTTATCTCTGATCTGTAATTTTCAAACAAAAGGTAAAAAAAAAAACTTATGAAAACTGTGTTCTCTTCTAGTTTGCTTTACTTTAAACTGAAGTCAAATTCAGTTTCTATCATTAACTATATATTTACAGTTAAGTGACTTCGTCATGCTGGGCACCTGTTTTATGTATAGTAAGTGGTGGAGGTGTGTGACAATGTTCTTTAAGGCTACTCTGTTTATTTTCTTTTATCTTTCTTTTTTTTTTTTTCCAGACAGGCTCTTGTTATATAGCTGAGACTGATCTTGAATTTGCTATGTAGCCCAGGCTGGCCTTGAACTCATGATCCTCCTTCCTCAGCCCCCCAGGTGCTGGAATTATAGGCCTGTACCACCATGTCTGGCCCTCTGCTATTTCTTAATACTTTATTTTTCTTTCCTTCTTTTCTTATATCCTTTATTTTTTTTTTTACCTTGGCTAGATTCTGCCAAAGTTCACAGAGGTAATCAAACACTTGAGCATGTATTTCAGGATCCATAATAGCATTGACATCTCCCAAAATGCCCAGCATTCTTCGCCACATAACAGTAGCAACATCAGCATGCCATCCGGTCAGAGTACCCCCTGCCATTACACTACAACATTCAGATGGAAATTCACTGATTTCTATGGAAAAAAAAAATACAATAGTTTTAGTATTTTTCCAGTGAATTGACCATACAAACCCAAAAGTATGCACAAGGCCCTGAGTTCAACCCACCAGTACCTCAAAAAGATAAAAAAAATTTATAAAGTCCATTATCTACTCAATATATATATATAACCCATTACTTTACCCAAAGTACATAAAAATCATTAAAAAGTGAATAAAGATAGCCCTGTATCTAAAGGACTTTAGGAACTAAACATTTTATAGAATGAAAGGATAAGCTTAAGATCTTTCATGTTTGTTAATATCCCAATAAATTGATAATTTACAATAATTTCATTTTTATCATGGGTATCATATTTGCAAGCTTAAATTTTTTCTCTTTGCATGTATATAATAACTGTATTATTTGAAAGATATTAAATAGTCTTTATTTCCAATAAAAAATAGGCTCTGGTGTAAAGATACTAAAACAGAAGAAAATAAAAAGACACTCAAGTTCTAACCATTATTATAATGTCTTCCTATTGTACAGCACCTTTACAATATAGAGATGAATCAACTGGTTTGTTTCTAACTTATCCCTCTAAAAGTAAAAGCTAAAAAATTTTAAATCAAAAGGCACACAACAATGTGTGGTGGTTGGTTAAATGCCGGATTAAATGAATTGTTGGAGCAGGGTAGCTGTACATGACATTACTAGGACAACTGAATAAATTTTACTATGGACTAAAGTCACAGTAATTTAATAATTTTAATAATTGTGAATTGAGTCATTACACTGAGGTTATGCAGGAAATGTACAGCAATTCTTAGGATATATCCACTGAAGCATTTAGGTGTGAAGGGTTTGATATTTGCAATTCTGTTAAATGGTTTAAGAAAAAAAAGAGGGCACAGTTTTTGTGCATGTATATTGATACAAACAGAGAAACTAGAAAAATACTAACTGATAAATATATGTGAAGAATTTACGGGTGTTCATTTTACTAGTCTTGTAACTTTTCTGTTTGAATTTTCTTCCAAATGATGGTAGGGGGAGGCCATAAACATAAAAACTTAAAGGACAAAATGAGGAAAAGGAAAGGTCACAAATAATCCATAAAATTAGGGCTATGTTATTGCAAAGTCATTGTACATTAAGGAATGAGCCCATTAATGAGGGCCACAAGTTGTATGGCTTTAAAGTTCTTCCTTTGGCCAGAGAATAAATGTGATGAGTTAATAATAAAAACTGACTTTTTATATTATTCATTACAAATATTTCATCGAACAAGGTTTGACCAAAGGTTTTGGCTTTTTGCAAAGTGTCTATCCAACAACTGTTACATCAAGCTGGATTTAGCAAAAATAACTTTTTAATTTCCAGTTTCTGAGGTTTCCCAAGTCTTCCTTCCTTCCTTTGCTTCCTTCCTTCCCTCCCTTCCTTCCTTTCTTCCTTCTTTCTCTCCCTTTCTTTCTTCTTTCTCTCCCTTCCTTCCTTCCTTCCTTCTTTCCTTCCTTCCTTCCTTTCTTTCATTTTTAGGTGGTAGTTGGGGTTTGAACCTAAGCCCTCAGAAATGCTTTGCAATTACTCTAACAGTGAGCTGCAGGCCCAGTCAATTTTTCACTCTTTTATCTTGAGGGTCTCACTAAGTTATGCAGGCTACCTCCGCCCTTGAACTTGTCATCCTCCTGCCTCTGCCTCCTGAGGTGCTGGGATTACAGGTATGATCCTCCACTCTGGGCTCACTTTTTAACATTTATTTAAAAATGAAAATACTTCATTTGGACTATCCACTCCTTAATTTAATTTAGTTGATATATTTGCAAAATCAAAAATCAACTTAAAAAAGGGCTGGTGATGTAGCTAAATAGAGCATTTCCCAGCATGCATGAAGCCCTGGGTTCCATCCTTAGCACCAAAAAGGAAAAAAGAAACAAACAAAAAAAACCCCACTGATCTGATGAATTGTTTCACTGAAAGTTTAACAAGAGGTAATGCTGCTACTTTCTCCGGTCAGCAGGATTTTCAAGTGTAATATTAGAATAATGACACCAAATGATGTATTTTCTGTTTTAGGAAACAGTACCATATCAATAAATGACAACAGAACACAAAAATAATGCAATCACTAATTCTACACTGCATTCAACTATAATAAAATGAACAAAAATCAGAGCTATTTTACAAGTAGTTTTAAGAACAAGAAAAAATGATAGAGTAACAAATCGCCAAAAGATTTAGAAAAGTCCAAAGACTTATAATAATCATATATACTCAAGTTTAAGATGACTTAAGATCTAACACTAATACTCTGAAAGGAAAAAGGGCAAATATCTAATTTCCAAATATTGCCTAGATCATCTGGTGTCTGAAGAACAGAGTGGTGGAGTTTCTCATCGAGCTGTAGATCCTTCTGTTCCATGTGATCTATATTCAGTGTGGAAGGGGAAGGTGTCTGTGACCTGGATTCCAAAGCTGAATGGACAGGGGAAGCACTTTCTGAACCTGTAAATATAATTTCATAAAATTACCATGAAGAATATATCTAATACCCTACCTAAGATATAATACTTAAAATCTCAATAAAACATAAATTCAAAACATCAAAAGATAAAACAGGTTATAAGCTGGTCAAGGATGTCAATAAAATCATATTATATAAGCTTTATGCGTAGGAGTCTCATCTCCTGTCTAGTGTGAGACTAACATGGAATCAGAAATGGATGTACAAGGTAACAGGAGCCACTGGTGACAGTGAGTAAATCTACTCTCATTCTTGGCCCAATGATAGATCATTACTAGTTTGTTTTACAGTAGTCCCCAGCTTCCAAAGTCTCCTCATACCCACTCACTTTCTCCCCATCTATTCTACACGAGACACCAACAAGATCTTCAAATCTAACCTGATTATCTTCATTTAAAATCCTCCAAGGCTCCTCACCAACCTCAGCATAAGACCAGATTTCTTAATGTTTTCAAATTTCCCTAAAACCTTTTCATTTCTACAGTCCACCTACGACTTCCGTGTTCTAGCCACAGAAAGTAAACTACATTTTATAATGCATCTTACTGTAGGTCTTTTCTACATATTTAAAAATTAGAGTCCTAATCTTCTTTTAGGTCTGATTAACTCCACTAACCTCCCTTCTCAGGTTTCTTCTTAGACACTGTTTCCTGAGAAACTACTTCTGACCTTACCAAACATGAATATGAAGTCTCTGCTACGAGGCTTAGTTGAACCTTGCACATGCACATTATACCACTTATTATACTTGAATCTGTTCAGTTTTAAATAACATGCAGTAGGGAAGATATTCTATAAGAACAAAGATACTATCTGTGATATTTGTTGTATTGCTAATGCCTACGACAATGCTTTGCACACAACAGGTGCTCTCATTAGTTTAAATAATGTGTAGCATTATTTAATACTAATAATGTGTAGCATTAATTAATACTATACAGAACTGGTGGTAACTGTAGTAGAGTGAGGCTAGTACTAAGCAAGCACTTACAGAATTAGGTGTTATGATTTGAAGCTGCTTTCTAATAGAGAAATATTAGCATTTTGGACTTAATAATTGCAAAGTTCTTCCCTTGTGTTACTTCTACACAGTAAAACAAAAACCAATATAAATTAAATACATTTATATTATTTTAATCCTCCAAAGGTGTGATTCCATATATTGCTTATGTAACTTTTTAAAGTAAGACAATAAATGCCTAAAAAAGTACATAGAGGACTATACTGTATGTACATGTACCACAATAATCATATAATCGTGATAATCATATATCAAAATTATATGACTCTACCTAGGCTCAATTGTGATAAATAGGTGATAAGTTCCTTTCTTTTGAGATATGATGTAAACTTATATAGCACAAAAGTCATATGATAAAGGACAATTGTAGAAACTTAAGGATTCTGTATCTTAGTATAAACACACAGTGCTGAAGATACATTGAGATGTGAGTTTTTTCATCAAATGCTTTAAAATATGAATCTACTTCTTTTATCTACAAGTATCATCTTGGTCCATAAGAATCTAATTCACTTTTAAAAACTAAAATTTTAAATAATTTTGTGTTAAGATTAGCTACCAGAGACTCATTACTGCTTTTAATTTTATCAACAAAACTCTACAAAAGTGGATGACTTATAGGCTTTTTCCTTTTAAAGAGTAATTTTTTTCTATTTCTGTAGTGATATTCATGCCTCCCAAAATGTAATATAAACTATATTTACTATGTGTAGTAAATACAATTTTTGTTTATCTCTTGTACTAGATTTCTTTTGTAGTTTCTGAAAACTTTTGTGTTATAGGAAAACGGACGGTGATTTCAGGACTACTAATATCCCTTCGGTAAAACACAGATAATAATGTGATAATGTATGCAAACTTCACCATTGGAAAATACTGTGTTGAATACACTCTTTGTTAAGTGTTATGTCTTTTAAACAGAAAACAAGACAGCTCCTCTTAGCCAATACCCATGTACTATTACTAATGCTAGTGATTAAGATTAGAATTCTTACTAAAAGTTTCCAGTAGAAGTTTAATTACCTAAAAAAGCATATAAAAACAACAAGTATAAAAAGTTCTATACAAACATATTGTGTTATTTTTAGATTTTTTATTAGGAATTTTGTATTCAATGACTGTAGGAAATAAGGAAGAAAAGTTGTGGCCACACTTCTTTTACATAGAATAATCTTTTGAAAATGCAGTAATGTGATTAATAGTTTGAATAATACTAGAATATAGTTTGCATGGGAAAACTCTTCTTTTTACTGAAGACCACAATATTAGGAATCTTCCTACCTTGAAAACAATAGGTCTCCAGATTAACACAGACACGTGGTGGGATTCCTTGGGGTCTCAGGCTGTGAGGGTTATGCAGTGGATCTTTAAACCAGTGAGAATGTTTATGAGGGATCTTATTATTCTAATTTGAAATTCCACTGTTTTCTAAGTCTAGTAATCTAAGCAGCCCCAAAATTTAGTTTTGATGTTACTAAGATTTGTGTTATACTACAACACAAAACTCAATATTAAAAAAAAAATTCACGCTGGGCGCAGTGGCGCATGCCTGTAATCCCAGTGGCTAGGGAGGCGGAGGCAGGAGGATCGCAAATTTGAGACCAGAGGCAGTCTGCGAAACTTAGTGAGACCTTATCTCAAAAAAGTAAAAAAATGGGCTGGGGGTGCAGCTCAGTGGTCCAGCACTTGCAGAGCACACAAGCACAAGGCCCTGGGTTCAACCCCTAGTACCGGAAAAAAAAAAAATTCACTCATTTCTTATAATTACATGAATTTGACAGCCTTATAACCAATACAACCATAAAATACACAATAACTCCATCATTATACAAAGCTCTCATGTGTTCCATGTGCAATTAATTCCCTTACCTGAACCATTTCCCCAAAAACCATTTATCTGCTTTGTCACTAAAGTTTTGCCTTTTTTGGAATTTTCATATACATAAAAAAATACACTACAGTCATATAGTCTTTTGTATATGACTTCTTTCATTTAGCATGTTTTTTGAGAATCAGCTACTGTTTTACACACACTAATATTTATCACTTTTTTATTAATGAGTATTATTCTAATCAGTATTGAACGAATGAATATACTATGATTTGGTTATTCATTCACTAGCTCATAGGCATCTGGGTTGCTTTCAATTTTTAGCTACTGTCAATAATGCTGCCATGAACATACAACTATCCAAAGAATATACTTAGAAATGGTCATGTGGTAAATGTTTAATGTTTAACTTTAAAAGATACTGCTAAATTTGCAGAGTGGCTCTACGTTGCATTCCTATATTCCACTACCAATATATGAAAATTCTGGTTGTTGCGCACCCGTTTCAACATTTTGATTGTTAGTATTTTTTAACTTGAGCTGTTTCAGTATGTGTGCAGTGGTATCTCATTCTGTTTTTTATTTGCATTCCCTGATTGCTAGCAATGTTGAATATCTTTTTATTCACAAAATTTTTTTTTTTGGCGGTACTAGGGATTGAACCCAGGGCCTGGACCACTGAGCTGCACCCCCAGCCCATTTTGTAGGTTTTATTATTTTCTGAGACAGGGTCTCGCTAAATTACACAGACTGCCTCTGGTCTTGAACTTGCGATCCTCCCGCCTCCGCCTCCCCAGCCGCTGGGATTACAGGCGTGCACCACTGCGCCTGGTTTATTTACACTTATTTTTAAAGGCAATGACAGTAAGAGGTATTTATCATAAAATAAGAATTTCCTTATTATTTGTCCTTTATTAATTTAAATTCTACGATGATGACAGTGTAGATCTTACCTAACTAATCCTTCTCCTTCCCTAAGGCTCTATTTCATCTGAGTCTTGCCTTCTTGGTATTCCTCTGGCCCAATTTTATCTGCCTGGATTGGTTGAGGAAATGTACATGACTACTTCAGAGATGTATCACTAGTCTGCTCTTGCATGTTCTAGTCAACTACAGAATCCAAAAACCACTTCATTGACACTTAAATTAGAATGGATAACCACTTAGCAAGGAGCAGTAAACTATAGCTAGAAGCAGACTGAGAGTCTGGATCATACAGTGGAATCCTCTAGAACCATGGGCCACTGCACTTACTCTACAATAATATGACTCTGCATAAAACATGACTGAATTTGTTAGACTTGTCACATTATGGTTGACTTTGGTAACATGTAAAAAGTTTGTGAAAGCATAATTTACCACAAAAATACAAAATACTTCTATACTGACAAATACAGTTTCCATTATACAGTGCACTTTATATTTCCTATAATACTAATATGTGGGCTGGGGTTTAGCTCAGTTGGCAGAGTGCTGAGCCACACTCTCTGAGGCCTTGGGTTTGATCCCCAGCACTGCAAAAATAGAAGGACTTAGCAAACCACTCTCGAAGGAATATTGAAACAATCAGCTATTGAAAACTCTGTGAGGGTCACTATGAGTTGGACCTGATGTGATGGCACCTAACAACATCAACAACAACAATAATAATATAGGAAATATATATAATAATCTCCCCCCATGCATCTGTCAGCTTGTCATGCTGTGGGGGCTTGCATGTTGCTGTGATGCTGAAAGCTATGCTACCAATATTTCAGACACCAGCAGGGCCACCTATGGTGGACAGATTTCAGGTAAGCTTCCAGACGAAGACATACAAGGGAAAAGGACCTAGCAGCCCACTCCCGAAAAAATTAACCATCGAAAATCCTATGAATAGCAAAGAAGCACTGTCAAATATAATGACAGAAAATGAGACCCCCAGACTGGGAAGTATTCAGGAAAGGACTGAGGAAGAGGTGCCTCTTCAAGGTAGAGTTGACCTTAATGGACAGAAACGGAGTAAAGACCCTGGACCTCCTTTTGCTGATGTGGTATGATTTAAAATGAGAAGAAACATAGTGGCTACAACATTGAGCTCAAACATAAAAGGATCGTGTGCATGGCACAGTGTTGGTAGTGTTTTGTTCTATTGTACATAGGGTCACCATGAGTCAGATCCAACTTGACGGCCCCCAAAACAACATATGATAATATCTGTAATAACAATAATATATGACATATATAATAATATATAACATTCTTATAGTAAATATATTATCTCCTATAATAAATACATTTCCTATAATAAATACTTCACCAAAAAAGGCTAACAATGAAAAGATATAGTCCAGTACTTTTAACCATGTTTGGGATTATCTATTTGAAAATAATTAAAGAAAATTCTCTAGTACGTATATGTACAAAATTTTGTAGACAGTATTAGGAGGTCAGAGGGGTCCCCCAAATCTTACCCACATAGACTTCATGTTGAGAAAGTATTTAAATATTTTTCCCCTCCACTGTTACCCAGAGATGGATGAAAAAATATTTGGATTATAATAAGTAATATTTAAAATCCGTCAAATAAAATTCTAATCAGATTCTCTGGAACTTTAAAGTCCACATTTAAGGAACCCATTCCCTCAAATAACTTTACCAGTAACTGTTGCAACTTCAGCAGAGAAAGCTTGTTGATTAAGACTGCTTGTTTCAGAATCTATATGAAGTGTGGTTAGACTAGCCACTTCCTGCTCCTCAGTACTCTGATGATGGCAAGAACCTGAATCTCCGTCAACAGAGGATGCAATTCCAGTGTCAGCTCCAAAGCCAAAGTCTATAAAGAAGGAAATGCTAGTGTATGAGTCCCAATTACAAAACAGAAATATTTATAAAAAAAGACACAGCTAAATCAGCAAAATGTTCAAACATTAACATTTCCCCTAAACGAATTCTATTTATATACCACTCTGGCAAGTGTGAGGCTAAGGTTTAGTTCCATTGGTAGAGTGCCACGCTGCACTCTGCGGACCCAGGTTTAATCCACAGGAAGAACCATAAAAAAATAGGAGAAGGATGTGGCAATCACTTTGGAAGCAATTCGGAAGCAATCAGCCACTGAGAACCCTATAAGGGTTACTATGTGTGGGACTTGACAGCACCTAACAACAACTGGCAAGTGTAAATAATGTTAACACTTTGAAGATTATAATTAATAGCATATTTTTAAAGGTTTTCGTAGCTTATTCTTAAGAATAATAATGATAAAAGATTATTATTTTTGCTAGGTGCCATGAGTTGTGTCTGACTCATAGTGACCCTCATAAGGTTTTTGATGGCTGATTGTCTCGGGATTGTTTCAGGAGTGGGCTGCCACATCTTTTTCCCACTTTTGTGGTGCTGGGGATCGAACCTAGGGCCTTAGACACCACAGAGCGGTACTCTACCAACTGAGTTAAACCCCAGCTCATGATAAAAGGTAGACATGTGATGCTGTTGTTGTTGTTGCTAGGTGCCACCAAGTCGGTATCCGACTCATAGCGACCCTCTGTACAACAGGGGAAACACTATTGTCAGTGCTTCTCTGCTATTCATAGGGTTTCCAATGGCAGATTGATTTTTGGGAGGGGGTTACCAGGTCCTTCTCCCAAGCCTACAGCACTTGGTGTTCCCAGGCGGTCTCCTATCCAAGTACTAACCAGGCCCAACCCTGCTTAGCTTCCCAGATCTGACAGGATCGGATGCCACAGGGCTACGGGTGTCGGCAGACATGTGATAGGTCATCACAATTCTTATCTATGTTTTCTGAGAGCTGGTAATATACTTATTGCTTTTCAAGTAGTTCATAATCTCTAGTACAAGAATATACAAAAAAACTCCACATATATGCCAATAATTGTCTTTCCCTTAAATGATTATCTGTGTGAGATCACAGTAGTATACAATCAACCCATGAGGGGAAGAACCATATAATTCTCGAATGCATCTCCCAGCTCTTCACAATCTTGATTTCCCCAGGTTTTTACTTTCTTCTTTTTAATTTTGGTTCCCTTTGCCAACTATCAAGTGTGGTACAGAATATCAGAATATGCAGTAGTGATATGGTACCAAGTGATATCACTAATGTTATTTTAACATGGAGTAATTCTTCAAGAAAGGTTTTGGGTGCTGCAGCACTGAACGTAACTGGTCAGTAGTAGTAAATACACATGCATGAAATACTGGTAACCCGTAACAATGACTGTCCTTTATTTTAATATCAAGTCCATCCTAAATTATTTTCCTTTCTACATTTTTGGTCTTAAAAAATACAGATAATTTATTTTGTGAAAAGGCAGTGTTTTTGCTTATTAAATGCCCTTAGTTTGACAAAATATAGTGTCTCAACCTGAGGTAGTTCCCTAAAAATTCCTTTGGAATTTCACTGAAAAGTAAAATCAAAATATGTAGCAACTATTGTCTAAGTAACAGCATAGGGGAAACTGATGGCTATCTAATCCTTAAGTCAGTCTTGAACAGAAAACAATCATTACAAAACAAACTATTCACATACTAAAAGATACTTGCTTTCAAATTTTCGGCCATCATACTGGAAAGCACTGAAAGAATCTGAATGACTATCTGAACTGATAAGATCACTGCTTCCTGCACTGGCAGGAGAAGTCCATTCTGATGGTACACCTGGGTCATCAATAGGACGCATCTGGTTCTGCTTGTTTAGAATATCAGGGAGGTCTTTGGGAATTTCGAGGCTGCCTGGACTACTTCCTCTTCGTGTCATAGTCTAAAAATTCAAGAAACATTTTACCATTAAAAAAAAAAGCAATTTTCACTGTCGTAAACATATGAAACCTTTAATTCCCAAGACACTCATCACAATAAATACAAAGATTTAGGTCCTCATACGGAGAGGAGAAACACACTCACCAAACAATCTATGTAACATGTAATGGAATAGATCTGGTGCAGAAACTATTGCCTGGCTAAAGTAAAGACCTAAATATCAGACGGTGCTGGGCATAAGGCTCTTAAGCCTCAATAGGATCCATGGAGTGAATATAAGTTAAACAGTAGATAGCCAGGTGAGATAGCCAGGTGAGGTGGAGGACACCTATAATTCCAGTGGCTTGGGAGGCTGAGGCCGGAAGATTCCAAGTTTGAGGCTAGAGGCAGCCTGTGTAACTTAGCAAGACTCTTACCACAAAAAACCCCCCAAAAAACATAGTAGAAAGATATAAGTATTTAAGTGGAAAGAGAACAAAGAACAAAGAAAGAAAGAAGAATGATGGCAAAGATGTCATTCTATAATTATTCTATAGTGACTTTTACCCATTCAAGATATAAACTAAAAAATGACAAAAAAGTAAGGAAATATAACAGAATCACAGTGTGAAATCCAATTGGAATATAACTATTTTAAAATAGTGATTCCACATATATTTATTCTTCCCATACATGATTAGGGATAAAATAGTTTCTATTTTCATTTTCACATTTAACATTCAAGATAAAGGTAACTTTAAATTCTGTTCCAAAATTATCTGGAATGATTATGCAATAGTTGTGCTATGAAAACTATGGAAGCAGGTGACCTCCATTATAATCTTTCCTTTTGAGGGCTAGCAGCTAACACCACAGTAATTATGAAAAAAGATGAAAAAAGTTGGGAGAACTAGGAAGGTAGTGGCTTGTATCTACTTGAGTAAGTATGTATTCCAACCTTTCTTTGGTGAAAACTACAAGTCTGCCTGTTTTATGTCTTTGGATAAAAAATATTATGAACAATTCTCTACCTTCCTCTCTAAAACCAAATAAATAAAATAAAAATAAAACTTACAGAGACATTACCACTTCGAAGCCGTTCTGCTATAAACTCATCCATCAGATCAGGAACATTAGCATTGCTGCTGCCAATATCACTATTAAGAGGAGGCAGTTTGGGGCTCATGTCCTCTTTATTAACTAAAAGTAAATAAATAGCTATATATAGTGAGGAACAACTTAACTGAATTTTTCTTAATTTGAAACAGACAAAAATAACCCAAAACAAAGTTTCTATGCCATATCAATTATTTGCCAAACATGCATTTATGAATAATTTCTCTTCTTTTTAGGTTTAATTTTAAGAATTAGTAAATTGATATTTACTTTATTTAACTAAGCAGGTGTTAGTCAATCTTCAGTATAACCTTAATCAGCAAGAAAGCTTATAGATAAGCACTAGGTGAAGTCAGGTTAATATTGCCTATAAAGAAACTGGTATATTTCTCTTTCTTCCTGCCTGTGTGCTTCTATGTAGAGCCTTAATAATTCATAATCCCCCCTTTCCCCAAAGAATATCTGCAATCAATATATTCCTTCAATCTATGAAAATCTCAGCTAGACATAAATGTACTATTTGGATATTTAAAAATAAAAATTATATGATATTGACATACTATTGTTTCTATCCACTATAAAATCTAATTTTAGTGCTTAAAAAAGAGGTTTATCTTCACAAAGGTTTTTTTTTTTAAAAGACAAAATAGCTTTCATTTTTTTATGACTACATTATGATTTACAGTAATAACATTTTACTTGGGAAACTAACTCATAGAAAATAACAGCTGTTTATGTCATTTCTATGCTGTCGAAAGGTTGATTTCTCTGTAATGAAAAGAAAATCAGCACTGTTTATAATCCTAATGAATCCTAGAAAGCATTTCAGGTTAAGAAAACAAACTTATCAGAAGCTCATCGTGAAATACCATTATCTTTATATTATTGGCCAGGCTTTGCTAAGCTGTCAAATACTGCCCTCAAGTGGCATTAATGGCTCAACGCAAGATGCACTATACAGCGATGTTAAATCATGCTAACAAAACCATGTTAAAACAAACAAAATCAAAACCTACCTTACTGCTGAAAGTTAATTTTCTGTATTTATAAAGTTATTTTAACTGCAAATCAATATAAAAGTTACCATAATCTTGCTTTCTGTAATTTATTCACAGAGGTTCCATTTTTAAGTTATGATTAGCTATCATGAAACCTTTATGCACATCGAAAATCTCAGAAAAAAGAAAGTAGTAAGTGTTTCAGGGATGGTAACTTGAATTCTATATGAATGAATGCAAAATGAAAAGCCTACAGCATTTTTTGAAATGATTTAAAGGAGAAGTTTACTTTGAGATTTATGAAATAATTTTCTCTTCAATGATAGTTGGCTATAGTATGGCTCGTTGTAGGACCTTGATTTCCATTATGTTAGATGTCAAAGTAATTTTCTACCAAGAAAAAACATAAAACCAAATAAGCTGGCAGTAAAGTTAAATGAATTCAATTAGATGCAGCTAGTCTTTTAAATGTAAACCTACAGTGGAGTGAGAGAAAGTATAGCAACTCCTCAGTAAACTTAATTTCAACACATGTGGTACATACTCAGAAACACATTTGATTTAGGTAGCCTTTGAAAGGTCATTAAATTTTTCCTGTATCTTCCTCTTTCCTATCTTGTTGTTCAGCAGCAAAGAGGTTCAACTAGATGCCTTGTAAGGGAAATTAGTAATTTAAATAAACATTTTATGCTGGGAAAAATACAGCTGGGGAAAGGCGCATGCATAACCAAACAGAGAGAAAGCAGTGACCATCCCAAAGCTTTTTGATTGCTTATAGCTTGCTTCAGTTGCATTAAGCCAAACTGGTGCTGTCTTTCTCCTTTTGCGCTCTGCACACTGTTAGTGCTCACCTGCAGCTTTCCTTCCAAAATAGCCCATTACATGACTGTACAGATCCCTCAGTGGAGCCTCTGGTGGCATTCTGTTCTGCCTCTGTGGGGAAACATTTGCCTTCGGCTTCGAAAGAGCATGTACAACAGTTTTATAAACGCCACCCAGGGAGCCCTGCTGTAGTCCTGTCTCAGGATTTGATGACCTAAGAGTACTATGACTACCTAACTGATTACTTGCAATTCCTTCTTTCTGTAATTCGATGGTAGGAATCTCTGTGGATTCCTTCACTGTTTTGCTACTAACTGATGTTGCACTAATTGTATCTAAAGGTCTATACACACCAGGTTTTACAAGCTCTGTACCACTAGTTGAGCTGGTGTGGGTGTTGTTGGTGCTGCTACAGCTACTACTACTAAAGCCACTGAGCTTCCGTAGTCTCATCTTCCATGGAGCCTCTTTGTTTTCCAGAGGATTATAAAACTGAACAGACTCAGTAGATGGTCTAAAAGTAACATGAACACTATTTCGTTTCTTAGTAGCAATTTTCATGATTTTCGCCCTATGAGTTACTGTTTCAGACAAGCTCCTTTTAGTTGGAGAAAGCTTGCTAATGTTTGAAACATGAGGCATTCTGCGGTTAACAGGTGCTTTTAGTGTTGTTTTCTTGGCATGCATTACGTGTGGGACAGTGGTTTTTTCATTAATTTGCACATCCTTAATCTTTTCCACTAGTGTTACATCTACACAGGCATCTAATTCTGTGGCTGTTTGTCTATACAGATATTTCTTATTTTTTTCTTTATCACAAGGGCTATCTGAACTAGGATCCGATGACTGCTTATTAATGTTCAGTTGCTTAGATTTTTCAACAGTTAGTGTTCTCATAAAACTATCTGACTGGTTAGGTGTAATATTACTCATAAAGACAGCTGGGTTTGGTTCTTTTTGAAACTGTATATTTTCAGGAGTCCCAACACAAGACATGAGATTTTCTGATTTAATTTCCTGATCTATGTATTCTAATTTATCTAAGGATGATCTTTCATCCCTGGTTCCTGCAATAATCACTTCCTGAGAACTTGTATCTTTGTCTATCTCGTTTTTATTATGATTTTCCTGGTTTTCCTTAAAATATTCTTTCAGGGAAGAAAGAAGATCATCATCTCCTTCAAGGTCAATGTACTGGATTTGATCAAAAGCTGAATCTGCAAGTTCTACTGGACCTATTAAATGACAAAGATGGTCATATATGCTATCACCAACTTCCAGAGAAGACTCTCTACTATGAGCATCAGTGATGTAGCTTTCAGTGGATCTAGTTATTGAAGACGCCTCTGTGGAATTCTGCAAGCTTGGTGCATGACGGGATGAACTGTCAATGACAGGAACTGCACCTTTGGCTCGTTCAACAGTGAATGGTTCCAAGATGTCAGAAGTGCTGCTACTTCGAGGCAATGGCTGTTCCTCATTCAAAGCACCAAAAACTTCATTTCCAGTGTCTTCACTCTGTGAAAAATGTCTGACTCTAGTTGTGCGGGGAAGTATTTGACCATCATCAATATCTGTAAAAGAAAAAAATTATGTAGAGTAGGAACTATATGAATATAAAAAGTAAGTATTAATTGCAACCACAGCCTAAGAATATGCTTTAAAATAAAAATAATTCTGAGATTTTTTTTTGTAAGTTCAAAAGAAAATCAATTACAAGTACAAATCTGTTTTTTTAAATTGATGAGCACGAGTCAATGTAGCATGTAGTATCAATGAATTAGAAAACTACCAAAATACATTTTAAAATGTTAACATGCATAGAGACAGTGAGGTGACAAAACATTTGGAAGTGCATTTTAAGATAGAGCTGTGCCAATAAATCAAACAATTCAAATTCAATTTTTCCTACTTATTTAACTTCTAAGCAGAAAAAAACAGATCTTAACACATGAACCTAATTTAATATCCCATTGTACACTCTTCTAAATTCTTCTGTTTCCTTCTAGAGCAGGGAAGAGACATCATTTCTTCTTTATCTCTTTGCCTAAGTGATTGATCACATATTATAAATGGAAATCTCCACCTTCTTCTTTAAAGTTCTCTTTCTCAGGATACTATCTGTTCTACTGAAGTGCTTTATTTTACTATGATATTAAAATGTACTCACTGCCGTTAAATAAAGCCATATATTTTTAAAAATTCTACTTTTTTGTTTTTGACAGAAACACTATTTAAATCTGCCAAGAAGAAGCTTTCCCTGCCTAATTAAACAACCATAAAAGTCTAAAAGACTACCAATATCTTCTTACATCTCTTTTTAAAAACCAGATTCTGAGTCAAAATGGGTATTTAGAAATTATCTAATTTAATTATCTCAGGAGGAAATTGAGGCCCAGATAAGTTACTTTCTCAAAGTTATAATAATAAGTTTGAGAAATAGGCTTAATGTCACTGCGTTATTATTACTGCCTTAAGTGCTAAGTCTATGATAAATCCTCAAAAATATCTATGAAACTGAAAATCACAAAATAAGTTACTATTTATTCAGATATATACACATTTTCAAAAAGGAATTTTATGGGGTTTTTGTTTGCTTGTTTTGAGACAGGGTCTCATTATGCAATCCAGCCTGGCCTTGAACTCTAATCAATCCAACTGCCTCAGCCTCCCAGTACTGGGATTACAGGAATGCGCTATATACCCAGCATTGATCCATTCCATTTATTGGTACTGGGGGCGCTGAACCCAGGGCCTTACATATACTTCGCAAGTGCTCTAACACTGAGCTGAACCCCTAGCCCCTTTTTTATTTTTTATCTTGAGACGGGGTCTCACTAGGTTATGGAGGTTGCCTCTGGCCTAGAATTTGTGATCCTCCTGCCTCTGCCTCCTGAGTTGCTGGCATAGTGGCATTACCACTGTGTCAGGCTCACACCCAGCTTTTATAAGTAGGATTTTCAATTTTTTTTTTTCCAGTGCAGAGGATAGAACCCAGGGCCTTGCACATAGCAGCCAAGCACTGTATAGAGCCTCATCCCAGCTCAAAGAAGAAGTTTAAAAGTTAAAGACAATGTTTATGAATCAATCATGGTTTTTAGGTTACCAGCAACAACAACAAAATTTGCTCTAGAAGCCAGTAAAATATAATGAAAAACAGATAAAAGAGTATATATATATATATATATATATATATATATATATATATATATATATATAAAAGTCAGCATTGCTACTTAATAAGCTTATAATGTAAATGTTAAAAGAAAAAGAACTATGCTAGGCATGGGTGGTGCATACTGGAAATCCTATCACTCTGGAGGCTGAGGCAGGAAGACTACGAACTCAAGACCAGCCTGGCTACATAGTGAGACCCTGTTTCAAACAAAGTAACAGAATTATAACTGACCCGTCATAATGAAAACCTTAGATCCAGTGTAAAGCAGTGACTTGTCCAAGAGCACAAAGTAATTTCTTGATGGTGTTAGGTCTTGGATGTAGGTTTACTTACTCTAGAATCTAAAAACAGTTTCCTCATTTATAAAAGAATTGTTGTTCAAAGTATTTTCAGGATCCATGCAATGGATGAAAGTAGGGGGTATTTCGGCTATTTCTTTAATATCACCCTTTTTGTATGAGACCCAGAAGAGTCCATTTTATACTAAATTCCAATCAAGAGGGGCATGTTCCTGAAAATATATATGTAGGTTCCCAACAGAGGTCAAATACATAATATCTCCTGAAGATACAAGCTTTCTTCTGTAGTGCACTCCATTTAGAACTTTTTCTAAATGAAAAGCAACACATCTCCTTCCTTATTCACTTCATATTTATGCATCTATACTCATTAGTTGTTACTGCAGCTGATGATTAATGCATCTTGACAAATGCAAATATTTTAATTCACTAATATGTCTTGTAACAGATCATAAGAACTTCTGTCTTAAGGACAGACATCTTCAACATGTACTCTATCCTTCTTTCCATAAACTATCCTAAAGGACACAGTAAAGGATAAAAACTATGCAACTTTTCTATAAAAATTCTTAAGAATTTTAACAAAGTTAAAAATCAAGATTTTAAAACATTCAATCTAGTACTATGAGGCCAGCAAATACATGAACTCTAGGAAAAAGCAGAATATCACCTTAAACTTTTAGTTCCCTTTAATGATATTTCTTAATTTTTCTATTCTAAAGAAACCAAGAGTTTCTTCCCAAACACAGTCCTCATCTTGTACATTAGAAAATGTAATCATTATTTCAGTGTGTGGTTTTTTTTTATTTTTTTATTTTTAAAAATGCAATTGGATATTTTTCTACCAATAATGTAGTGTTGGAAAATTTAAATCTAAATAAAAAGTCAAGCTTTGAATAAAGTTTTTACATAGGCACAATATTATATAAAATGAAAGAAAATAGTGCTGGCAGGAAACCAATATGAGCACTTGAATTAAGTATAACTGATATTAATAAGCCTTAAATTTAGTTGGGAATATATGCCTGAATTTGGTTGAGAAAAAGATTAAATAATAGCTAAAACATATATAATATTTTCTACATGACAGGTGTGGGCCTAAGCTCCTTACATACAATAATTCATTGAATCTTCAAAACAACCCTGTGAAGTGTTGTAATCCCTATTTTGTAGATGAAGAAACTGTTTAAGAGACTTACCCAATAGCTATAGTGAAGAGAGGTGATTTGAAGTATAAAATCCATTCACTGTATGGGCTTAATAAATGCTGGCAGAAGGAAAGCTTATCTTTTATATAAAAAAAATTAATAGTTGCTAATAGCAAAAAATCAAAACAGTTCCTCAAAATACAATCTCCTAAAATACTAACATTTCTGGAAATTTTTAATTATGACTAGAAATTTTCAATAATTTCTGAAATGATTTAAAAAAGTACCCAAATCTCTACCAAAGTTATTTTCTTAGTCAAATATTTAATGAGTAATATTTTTATGGCTTCTGAATTCACAAAATCATATATATTTGTTTACACAACAGTTGATAGCTTTTTGAAACTCATTTCAATTTTATAAATTTTTGCCTATTTGGACAACGATGGCAATGTACGTACCTTCAAGGTAACTAAGAAATGCTCTGTGGTGCTAATAATGATTCTGTATCTTTCTTAAGATTAAATGTTTAATTTTCAGATAACTCGAGATAGTATCTACCTTACTGAAATCATGTGAAAAGACTTAAAAGCAATAAATCAAGCTCAAATAATTTTAATCTTAAATGATTAAAATTTAAGCACATGTAATTAACTGCTCTTACCATCCTAATACTGGTTGTAAATTTTGGGCATTGAAAAATTATTAATGTATTTTTATGTTAAGAAAATTTATGTTTGTTTATGAACATGTTATATACTGCCATTTGAAGTTAGCATCAAATTTTTCTTTTAAAAATTTAATATAAATTATTCCAGCAAAACAAATCTAAATTGGAACTATGCTATAACCAGCAGATTAAATGGGGGAAACTATAAAAAGTGAATATCCTATTGCAAATTTTTTTTTCCAGTACTGGGGGTTGAACCCAGGACCTTGCGCCTCCATGCTTTGCAAGTGCTGACCACTGAGCTGTGCCCCCAGCCCATTTTTTTGACTTTTTGAGACAGGGTCTTGCTAAATTACGCAGACTGCCTCTGGTCTTGAACTTGCAATTCTACCACCTCCGCCTCCGAGCCGCTTGGATTACAGGCATGCGCCACAACGCCCGGCCCTATTGCAAATTGATGACAGGGAAAAGAAAATTCCTTGACTGTATAAAGAAGGGCATATCTGTAAGAGATGGAAAATTCTCTTCCTGATGAGGCAGAATTTAGGAATAGGAAAAGAGTGTGGAGACTGACCATCATCTTTCTTCTGACAGAAGACAAAAGTACAAAAATTAAAATATTTTGTTTCACAGAGCTCATGTAAAATAATAAAGCATTGTAAGTAAAATCAGCCTTAAAACATTAGCAGACTGTGTGATACAACCTAGCTAAACTGGAATGTAACAGCAACAAAAACAGTAAAAAAAAAAAAAATCACCAGTTTTTGAGAACCGGCTGCAAGAAAGTGGGTCGATAAACTTCAGTTTCAAGGTGAAAGAAAAGTTCATAGTAATTGACTAGAAAATAATAAACAGTTGCAGCTGGGTGACATGGCACGTGACTATAATCCTAGTGACAGAGGAGGATGAAGCAGGAGGACTGAAAGTTTGAGGACAGGTATAGCATACGCAACTTATCAAGATCCTGCCTCAAAATAAAAAATAAAAAAGGGGCTGCAGGTGCAGCTCAGTGGTAGAATATGGGCCTAGCATGCACAAAGCTTCAGGTTCAATAACCAAGTACTGGTGGGGGGGGGAGGAAGATACACCACTGCCCATCACCTTAAGCTCTTTTATATTAAGGTGGTGTTTTGGGGGAGTAAAAGTAAATTTACTTAAGAATGATGACTAAGATTTCTGTTTTTCTCGAACCTTTTATCTGGAAAATAAGATCTGCTAGGTGTAGCTACCAAAGTGATAAAAGTATAATTCTCAATGACCAGTGGGAGAGAGGCTAGTGCGTGTGGTTGCCCAAATACCAGAAATAGCAGACTATAAAAAATGATGTCGGGTTTGCGTGCAACCGAAAACATAATTTATCAAAATCTGAGACAGGGGCCTGGGAAAATACATTCTTTCAACTTAAAGATGACTCTTATGTTAAGAAACAGTGTCCATTGGCATAATGATAATGCAATTTAAATAGTCCCCAGAGCCTCAGAAAACTCATGGATATTCAGTTATTCAACTAATTTAGTCTCTAGGGATGGCACCTAACAACAACAACAATAATACTGCATCATAGTCACAACAATGTAGGCAGAATGGACATCTAAGAACAATGGAGGAGAAAAAAGGGCTAGGCAAAAATAGGGTACTTTGAAAACTGTCCATTTTTAATGATTTTAGTATGTTTTAGAAATAACCACAGGGGAAGATTAAAAGGAGTTTCATTTTACCACATAAATTAGTCAAGAGCATGATGCTAGGCTGCCCAGGCTGGCCTCAAATTTGAGATTGCCCTGTTTCAGCCTCCTGAGTGCTGGGATTACAGGCGTGTACCACCACACTGGTTTCTCTCTGACTTCTGAAGAACATCAATGATTTGTACATGAAACTCCATGCTGAAGTAAAAATTTACCCAAACTTTGGAAGAAATATAAATAATTAACTAATTGGATTAGTTGAAGATCCAAGACTTATTCTTGCATGGTGGCGCATGCCTGTAATCCCAGCAATTTGGGAGTGGAGCAAGACAGACTGCAAATTTGAGGCCAGAGGCAGCCTGTAACTTAGTGAGACCCTGTCTCAAGATAAAAAATTTTAAAAATGAGCATGTTGGAGCACTTGCAAAGGGACCAACTACTGAAAAATAAAAGTGATTTTCATTTATTAGCACTATGTTACTCATATAACTCCTTTTTCTACTCTCTCCCCTCCATCTACCTCCTGCAGAAATAAACTCCAGGCCTTCAGTTTGCCTCCATGAGGTGCAATAAGCAATCTAATAATTCAGGTTTCTATAATGTAAACTAGTATAATAATACAGTCCAGTTTTCATAGTGCTAATTGTTTGACTAGGTGGTTAGTTCAGATTTTCCAAATTTGCCCTTTCTAAAAGTTAATGTTACAGTATGTCAGTGTTTGCCTAGAAAGGTGCTCTATGCTTAAATAAATTGGAGAAACAGCAGATTATGCAGTTTTCTTTTAAAATAAGACTTCTGGAGGCCTCCAATACACTGATGGATACCATGAATCTTTAATGTTGTCCTCTCTGTACCTCCAAGAAAGTATTCTAAATTGCTCCATTAACTTGAAAAATGACGACTCTGTTCATAAATCATTTTTCAGGAAAAACGGGATTCTGTTGCCATCTTAAAACAATATGTTCCTTGACTCTTTTAAGTCCTAAGGGAAAAGTGATTTTAACTCCAACCAACTTTTTTGTT
The DNA here is from genome assembly GCA_007922755.1 of Pedetes capensis. Taxonomy (NCBI): domain Eukaryota; kingdom Metazoa; phylum Chordata; class Mammalia; order Rodentia; family Pedetidae; genus Pedetes; species Pedetes capensis. The sequence continues at coordinate 45,315 of VMDO01015895.1, forward strand.
TTTCTGGTAGTGTGGGGGCTGAGCCCAAGGCATCATGCATACTTTATGAGTCTTCCACCATTGAACTGCATCCCTAGTCTTCTCCCTCCTATTTTAAATTTTTTTTTTTTTTTTTTTGAGACAGGGTCTTGCTAAGTTGCACAGGCTGCCTGTTGCCTTAAACTTGTGACCCTCCTGCCTCAGTCTTCGGATTTGCTGGGATGACAGGCAATGCCACTACTTCTGGCTAACTCCACCTAACTTAATTATGTTTTTATATTTTATATGTACATATCTATATATAAAAACCTGGTGGCAAAAGCAGTGTAAGTTAACTATATACTGGCATTGATTTTAGAGGATTATGTATACTTTTTCAACTATTTTCCCACATCCACATTTTCTAAAATGAATATTTATTATTTTGATGATCAGATATAAAACGTTTTGTTTTAGTGACTGGCATCTCAAGATTAACTAAATCTTTGGAATTCGTCATAGAAGGCATTTTATCTTAAAAGAGTAAGTGAAAACAACAAAAGCAGCATTTAGAAAACTGCTCTTATACATTCTTCAAAAATGTTTAAATCACAAAGTCTTTTAAAAAGACAGTATTTCCAAATTATGTATTTACAGCACAGCCAGAATTCTGACATAGGAGTTTCTCATGCTAGCTAAGTCAATACTTTAGAAAATGAAACAGTGAACCTTATTTTTGTTTATTTTAGCTTTTAAAAAATATTTCACTGCTTAAAATGACTTTGCCAAAATATTTAAGTTCCAGAAATTTTCTGAAGCCCTGAAACTTCTGAGAAAAAAAATAATCTTACTATTTATTTATTTGAGACAGAGTCTCCCTGTGTAGCCCAGGCTGTTCTGTAACTCAGTATGAAGACCAGGGTGGCTTCAAACTCATGTCAATTCTCCTGCCTCAGCCTCTGGAGTGCTGGGAGTACAGGTGTGCACCATCATACCAGATTCTTTTTTTAGACAGGAGAACATGGGACCCAACTAAATTTTAAGAATTAGTGGCTAAAACTCATTTTAATTTTTCTAAACAAGTAAAAACTGGTTTGCATTAAATGTTTACGTACCTATTTCATATAAATCTTGAAGCAAAAAATGTATCTAAGGAGTTTATAATAAAGTGGGAATTTCTTTTAACTAAGTTAAAAGACAGAAACATTGTTTTGTTTGCCAATTTAAGTAACTAAATTATAATTTGGTGTAAGCAACCAAAATCTGTGCTACTCATATAAGGTATAGTGCTTAAATGGAGTACTAGAAAGACAAATAGCCCAAATCTTTATTTAAAGCTAAGCACCCTAAGAACCAAAGTATGTATCATTTTCTTGCATTCATTAAAGTTTATATTACTCCATGTATGTATCTTCTAATCTTCCTACTCTTTCACACTGATAGCCTGAACTATTCAGGCTGCCTAATTTTACTGGTATAAATTCATATATCATATACTTATTGAGCATCCAAGGTTTGGATTGAGGGCAAATTTTCAGTTTTTTTATTGTCACCAATTAAACTGCTAAATCAAATACAAATTTATTTATAAACTATCTCTAACTAATTGTATTCTTAATTCAAAATAATACTTGAATATCTCTCAAAAACATCACAAAAACATTCTAAAGTATGTTACCCAGTCAAGGTATCCTAAACTAGATAACACAGACATTTTAATCCAACAAGTGAATGCTTATTTTCCCATTTTGAGAAATGCAAATTCTAAAGTTTTATCACTTAAAATATTTTCAAAGAATAGCAAACATAAGACATAGGTAGATATGTTTCTATACCTACATGTACATAATTCTCAATTGTCTTACCCCTGTTGGTTTAGAAGAAATCTCCAATTTTAATAAGACTGGGGATGGCAGTGGTACAGTGGTATGGCATGGTACACACTTGTAATCCCAACAACTCAGGAGGCTGAAGCAGCAAGGTTGCAAGTTCAATGCCAGAGGCAGCCTGCACAACATAGTAAAACTGGGACTCAAAATAAAAAGTAAAAAGGAAATGGGGAGTACAGCTCAGTGATGGAGCACTTGCCTAGCATGTGTAAGGATCTGGGCTCAATCCTCCTTACCGGGAAAAAAACAAAAAATAAAAATAAATAAATAAATGAATAAGTAAAACTACCAGCAACCTCACCAAAAGTGGCAGTGTTAGGGAAATAGTCTTAGGAAACATAACAGGAAAGTAAGACTGTACAAGTATGTTTCATTGAACTAGCACATTTTACATAGCAACTATTCTCAACACAAGTTTGTTTCTGACCAGAAGGAAAGACACCATATCATTTTATTTTCACACCAAAAATTTAAAGACAAGCAATCTGTGGTGATGGAAATTAAAAAGTGATTGTGTGTGTTGAGACAGGGGTGGTTACTGACAAAGAGTAAGAGATTTTAGAGTAACAGAAAGGTTCTACGTTTTGTTTGGGTGATGGTGAATAGGCATGTATATAATTCTCAAAACTCACTGAACTGAATCCAAGATTTATACATTTTATTATACGTTAATTAAACCTTAATAAAAGAGCAGACCACTCCAGTACTGAGAATCAAGGACCTAAGACAGAAGAGAAAAACTGAGCAGGTTTTCAAGCTCCTTGGAAACCAGGGCTTCACACATTGGCTTAAAAATGAATGCCAGGTATGGTGGCACAAGCCTATAATCCTAGCTACTTGGGAGGTGGAGGAAGAAGGATTCCAAGTTTGAGGCCAGAGGCCTGCCCAATTTAGTGAGATCCTGTCTTAAGATATAAAAATTTCAAACGGGGGCTGAGGGTATAGCTCAGTGGTAGAGCACTTGAAAAGTATGCACAAGGCCCTGGGTTCAACCCCCAAGTACTGCAAAGCAAAAAAAAGAAAAAGAGTGCATACTTAGACTCCTATGTACTATTATATAAATACAAATATTTATTCCAAAACAATGCTTAGACTGTGTTCTTTCCCCAATAATTGATTGCCCTTACTTGGTTCCATTGCTAAAGAAGACAGAGAAGAAATTATTCAAGATTTATCATATTGTCAGTCAAAACAATGGGAAATTAAGTCAAGGCTTTGATTATCTGCCAAGTCATCTCTTGTGAAACATGTATAATATAAATATTGATTACTACTTATTTTAATTATGAGAAAGAAAAAATATCAAACATAAAGCAAAAAAGTCCATTTACAATAAAAAAAAAAGTTTTGGACATTGGCACAGCACTAATCTTAGCACTTCCAGAATGAACTGCAAGGATAGCATTAGAGTTCAAATAACTCAAAATGTTGATTTCTCAATTATTTCCCAGTTTTCCACACCTCCCCCAAAGAAATTAACTTTGAAGAGTTTATTTGATTAAGCAAAACTTGAAAGCAGAGGATTTAAAAAGTGAAAAAGGTGGTGCAGAAATTAGCAGAGGTGGCACTACCTGAAAGCTCATCAGAAAGGGGAGTGAGAACAATATCAGGCAAGAAGGGTTTGGAAGTATGGATCAGAACAGGAGCACTTTTAGCACTGCGTATATAGGCCGATGGCAGAGCACATTCACCAATGGATCGGCTTCTCATGGCTTTAAAAAAGGAAAAGAAAGAAGTGGGGAAGGAAAAAAGAAGAGTGACTATAATGAAAGGCTTGTGTCACAGAAAAAGCAGCAACAGAGAAAACTAAAAGATACAAAAGAAGGAAATTTTAAATTAAAACATTTCAGCACGGCAAATACTGGCAAGCTGTAAGAAGAGAAATCAGAACACACACTTTGAATGTAAATTTTTTGGTGTAAAGCAGGAAAATGCTTTTTATTATTAGCAATTACAATGGGATAGCATTAAAAAACAGCAGACACTTTAGCACTGTTTTCAAAACCAAGAATTGAGAAATTTTTGAATGGAACATTTAAAAGAACTCAGTATTATTAGTTCAAAGCAATTTCTGGTACCAGATTGGTCATTTCTCTAGGCAATTCTGAGCCATTTTTCTTAACAAAGCTGAATTCCACAAACAAATCATTTCTATTTTTCCCAGATAACGTTTCCAACTCACTTATAGGTCTTTTTCATAAAATTTTAGGTAATTCATGACCAAAAGAATTTACTCTGTTAGTATCTGTCCCTGGTAGAAGAATGCTGAATCAAATCATCATCTTTTACTTAAATATAATAGTGTAACTAAAAATTTTAAGCACAAACATTACACAATTTAAGACTGGCATTAAGTATCAGGTTGTTGATAAAAATAGACAATTT
>VMDO01015896.1:0-49611 GCA_007922755.1 Pedetes capensis
AAACAAGCATACAACATATTATGTGTGTATACAGTTATTAGATGTCATCATAGCCTCATTTGTTTCTTTCTTAGATTCAGCTGTTTTTCTCAAATGAACATTCCTTGGGTTGCAACAAGTCTGATAATATATATATATTCCTGTATATATATTCCTGTATTATATATATATATATATATATAATATATATATTCCTGTAGTATAAATGAACTGGACTGCTGCCCAATCTGGAATAGCACTATTAACAACAAATATAGAATAACCTTTCTGTTATAATTGAGTCAATAAAAAAGTGAAAGTTTTGTATTTGATATTAATTCTGGACCCATCAAGAGAGAATTCAAATTTAACTGCAGTTTTCCTAATTTTCTAACTATAAACCATATATATATATATAAACCATATATATATATATATATATATATATATATATATATATATATATAGTACAGAATGGGATCAAAGAAATGTACACATAATTTAAGCAATGTTATATATGTCTTACTTTTTGCAGTTGACTTGAATTACAAAGGCAAACACTTTGAGCACTTCTTGTAACTGTAGAAGTCTAATGTAATTTGTATTCATTTTTTGTTTTCAGCATTGATTATTACAATTTTTATACTTAATATAAGTATGCATTTTGGCACCTTCTGTATATATGTGTACATGTATACATAACAGTTTTACTATTTTAAATTTTTAATTGCTGAATGATCCTTCGACTAGTATGTGGAGGATCATTGTTTGGTGCCATGAGTGGTACATTTTCCTACCTTCTCATCATTGTATTTGTTGAACACCTAAATGTCCTATTTCCTCTGATGAGTGTTGTTCTTTTTGACATATTACCAAAATTGACCCTTTGTTATAATCACATAGGGTAATGTTAGAAAGTATAAATGTTCAAATTATTTTTAAGGGGTGTTAATTTTCCTTCTGTTTTCAAATTATTTCTAACAGTTTCTAAAGACATGGTCACATGACTAAAGCATGGCTTCTTCACTCAGGGCATCATCTAGATGACTCCCAAGTGCACTAGAACTTGTGGTCAAGCTTTCACAGGGATGTGCATCCTGGTGGGTCAACCTACTGCTCTGATACTTTTCAAAGTATACTTCTTTTTTTACCCTCAGTTCTTCTGAAGTTTTTTGTTTGATGTCTGTGGAAATCTTCAGAAATGCATATAGAACTACCTCATATAGTTAGCTGAACCCTGCAGAGATCTGCTTCTTTATGTCTCATGTTAATTTCCCGGTGACCTAGTGCCATCATTTGCTTCTAAAACTCATTCCAGGTCTGTTTTATGGGCTCTCTGCTGTTTAAGTTGTGCTAAATTTTTCTCCATTATATTTTGGTTAATATATCTGCTGGACCTTGATTATCTGCAGGAACTGGACTGCTGCCCAATCTGGAATAGCACTATTAACAACAAATATAGAATAACCTTTCTGTTATAATTGAGTCAATAAAAAAGTGCAAGTTTTGTTGGACCCATCAAGAGAGAATTCAAATTTAACTGCTGTTTTCCTAATTTTCTCACTATAAACCAGTGTCCTCCATAATTGTATATAAATGACCTTGATTTATAGGATCGATCCTGAACCTATGACACTGTGAACTGTGAAACAGGATTAGTTCTAACATAAAAACTTTGAAGGCATTGCTCATAACTTTAATAGAGAAAAATTCCTTGTCATCCATATATTCAGAATGCTACTAAAAAATGTTTGATAGTCTTCACTAGTAACTCCTGTCACTCGCACCCTTTATTCTTTATTTAGCTGATGTGCACTTGAGAATAATTCCACAGGGCTGAAATATTCTCCTTGAAATAGATTATTTAGGCAATTCTCAGCACAAAGTAAGTCTTCTTGTTTCTCAGGGAAGATGGAATTGATATTTGTTTATTACCAACAAAATTTTGAAGAAAAATGAAGTCAAAGGACTAAGACTACCCTGTTTCAAGACTTACTATAAAGCTACAGTAATCAAGACAGTATAGAATTGGTGAAAGAATAGATTCACAGACAAGTGTAACATAACAGAGAGCTCAGAAATAGACTCATATTCATTTACTCACCTGATCTTTGGTGGAGAGTCAAAGGAAATAAGTGGGAAAATATTATTTTCTACAAATGGTGCTAGAACAACTGGGCACCTATTTGGAAAATATATATATGGACACAGTTGTTTATTACAATTAACTCAATGTGAATCATAGTCCTAATCATAAAATGCATGAGTACAAAAGTTGTAGAAGATAACATTAAAAAAATTTAGGTGACTTTGGACTTGGCAATGATTCTTTAGCTGTGACACTAAAGACACAATCTATGAAAAAAATTGCAAGATGAATTTCATTAAAATAAAACCTTCTGCTCCCCGAAGACAATGCCAGGAGAATGAGGAGACAAACCACAGACTAGGAGAAAACATTTGCAAAACACGTATCTGATAAATAATTCTTATCTAAAATATGCAAATAACTATTACAACTCAATAGTAAAAAATAACTTGATTAAAAACTGGGCCCAAGATCTTTACAAGTATCTCATTAAAAACATGTAAAGATGGTAAATAATCATAGGCAAAGATATTACATTTCATGGCATCATTATATATTTGTGCAAACTAATGAGAAGTACAATACAGAGAGGGAATCCTAATGTAAAGTATGGACTTTGATTAATGATAAGTTAATAATAAGTTGACAAGCTTATCATTTGGAAAAAATGTACCTGTCCAGTGGTGGATGTTGATAATGGGGATTTATGATTGAGTAGCCCTAGAAGTATATAGGAAAGCTTTGTATATTCCTGTTAATTTTGATGGAACCTTAACCCTGCACCAAAATATATTTTTAAAAAGCATTCATGCATGATGCAAGAAAACAGTAGGCAGATTTTCATAAAGTAAAAATTTTGTCCTTATTTTTTGAACAGAATAATAAAGGATAAATCTGGCATTTTGAAAAATAATATTGCTACAACTCTCATACTTCCTCCATGGACTCATGAACAAACTGGTGATGGTGGCCAGGATTTAAACTGTGTATGGCCTTTACAGCATGGGCTTTGCTGAAAGACACATTTGACTGTGATCACTGCTGAGAAACCTCTTGCCAAAAGCAAAAGACCATACTGAGGTCTAGATATAGAATCTCAAATACCTCATGCTGTGATGATTATGCTGAATCTCCTGCATCATGGAATGGAAAATTGTCTTTTGTAAAAATATGTATATTGAATACTGCTATGGATTGAATGTGGTTTGTTCTCATCAAAATTCATGTTGGGGCTTAATTCCCTAATTTAACTCTATTGAGATGATGGGGCCTTTATGGGAGATACTTCTGTCATAAGAGTACCATCCTCAGAAGGGATAAATGCCAATCTGGAGGGAGTGGGTTAAGTATTGCGGAACTGGATTAGTTATATGAAAGTAATGTGAAATACAGTGAGACCACCTCAAATGTTTGGCTTCTTTTCCACACACTCACTTCTCATTATTTTCCTTACCATGTTTTGATGTAGCCAAAGTGCCTTTGTCAGACATTGGAGCCATGCTTTTTGGACTTCCCAGTCTTCGGTCAAATAAACCTCTTTTCTTTATGTATCACCCAGCATCAGGTTACTGCAACACAATAGACTAAGACAAACAAGAATTTTCTTTCCCTGCCCACCAGGCTTCTACCTGGACACATCATACTGTGGCTTGATGAATGTCTTATTGAATGTCCTGCATCTCACATGTTATTGTCTCTGATTAAAGAATTTATTGTAAAGTAGCAAAAGAGCTGTGAGTTACCTATTATTTTCCATGTGCCCTGAAGCAAGCTGACCTTATAATATGGAGAAATGGATAAATAAAGGTATCAATAAATTAATTGCTCTGAAACTTATAAGTCTATTTCAGACCATCTCCTGGATTCCAGACTAATCCAATTGCCTAGCCAAAGTCTAAATTTCTAATAGGTTTCTAAAAATGAGCCAGTTTAAAACTAAATATTTTGCTTTATACTTCCTTTCAGTTGTAGACTTCTCTTAATCAGTGGAAACTATTCTTTAGGTACATCAGACTCAAAATCTTGAAGTCATCTTCAATTTTCCTCTTGTTCTTCTATGTTGTTGTTGTTGGGTGCTATCAAATCAGGTCTCATTCATAGCAACCTTATGTAAAATAGAACAAAACACACTCTGACACTGGACTATGCCTGGCACTATGTCACTGCTTCTCTGCTATTCATATAATTTTCAATGCCAAGTGGTTTTGGCATAGTATCAAGAGAGGGCTGCTGCCAGGTCTTTCCCCTGTTTATGTGGTGCTGGGGGTTGAACTCATGGCCTTAGAGAATGCAGAGCAGCACTTTACCAACTGAGCTAAACTCCAGCCCTTTTTTCACATACCATGCTTCATATATCATCTTCAAAATATGCCAGTTATATTTCCAGTATATATCTTATTCAAATTGTTTCTCCATTTCCTCTTGAGTGTGTTATTGAATATTTGTTGTGGTTGTTAGGTGCCATAAAGCAATTATTTCCTCTATGTCCATCCTCAAATGCCTCCTCTATCTACCAGCATAATCTATATAGAACAGCAGGTTGTGCTTTTAAAAATATCTCAAATCATGCAATTTCTATTTTAAATATCCTTCAATGAGTTCCCATTTCTACTACAAAATCCTGTAAGACATGGCATATTGTCATCTTTCCTCATGCTTCTCTTGACTTTTTGACTCCCCAATCTTGGTGTTTCTGCACAAGTCAACTGCCCATTGTATAGCATTTGCATTTGTTCTTCCCTTGCCTGGAATAATTTCTTTCTACTTGTGTATACATATTTCTTCCCCCTGTTTGGTTTCTGCTCAAATACCATTCATGAAGGTATTCTCTGACCACTGTTAACAAAATAGATCTTCTACCCTCCACCTCAATACTTTGTATCTTCATTGTCTTATTTAGTTTTTCTTCTTAGTACTTGTAACCACAATAGATGATTTCTTCTTCATCCTTATCCTCCTCTTTCTTCTCTATCAACTGTTATTTTGTTCATCTATCCCCACTAGAATATAAATTCCCTAAGTGTAGACAACTTGTGTGTTTCATTAACTATTGTATCCATAGTGGCTAGAATGAGCTCTAGCACAGTGAACACTTGCACAGTAAAAAAAAAAAAAATCCTAGATTTAAAAATCTGGGTTCAAAATTAATGCTTTTCTAGTTGACTTTTCTCATTCTCTGAAATTCATAGGATAACTAACAAATAGCCCCATGACCATTCCAGAAATCTATCCTCATCACCACTATATGTTGCTTATTCTACTCCCTACATTTTATCTATAAACCTGGAAGATCCTCAGACCTTAAACCTGGCTTTATTCTTTCTCATGCTACCTATATTTTGTCAGCTCCTGTATGGATATTTTTTATCTTATAGCTGAATTAATTTTCTTGGCTTCCTAATTTTCCCCATCTTTTGTATTCATTCATGTATTTATTTACTATTAGATCCTGCCTGCAGCTGTAGCCCTGTGGCATCCGATCCCCTCAGATCTTGGAAGCTAAGCAGGGCCGCTCCTGGTTAGTACTTGGATGGGAGACCACCTGGGAACACAAGGTGCTGAAGGTTTAGGAGAAGGACCCTGCAACCCACTCCCCAAAGTCAATAATCAGCCATTGAAAACCCTATGAACAGCAGAGAAGCACTGATTATAGTGTTTTGTCTGTTGTACATAGGGTCACTATGAGTTGGACACCAGCTTGATGACACCTAACAACAACGATGACGACGACATTAGATCCTGTTTTCTTTGCTTCTTTCAGTAAGAAATATTCTCTAGTACTCTGAAGACCTATGGTAGTTGAATAATATCTTATTTTCCTTCAAATAAGAATATAAACAGTTCTCAGACATACCCCATGCAAGCCAAAGAGGTGAGCATAACTCCTCACTCCTTGAGTGTAGATTGTGCTTAGAAATTTGTTTCCAAAGAGTACATTATGTAAAATGGGAAAGAAGTATAATTTTACAGTAGAGAAACCTGACATTCAGTAGCTAACTGACAATCAGTACCGAAACTGCCTCCTCCTCTTCCTCCTCCTGCTTGACGGCAGGGTTGTCTGGCTCTCCTGGGTGCGGCAAGGCAGGTGTGATCCACAACGGGGTCTTGTTGGGGCACCGCAACCCCCGATACTGTGCATGATACTGGAGGCGCTGCAGGCTGGGGAGCAGTGCCGGGGCACGTTGGTGGTGGCCATCAGGCTCTATATCCTGCACAAGTACCCGAAGGTGTACGTCACCCACTTCAAGTATCTGCTGAAGCAGGCCCTGAACACGGGCATGTGCCATGGCCTCTTAGCCAGGCCCGCCAACTCGAAGGCCAAGGGCGCCACTGGCAGCTTCAAATTATTTCCCAAGCACAAGAAGATCAAGCCCCGGAAGATGCTCACCCTGGTGGCCTCCAAGACAGCCAAAGGGAAGGGCCCCAAGGAACCCAGGGAGCCAAAGGCGGACTCCACCGGCGCCAGCGTGGGCCAGGAGGCCAAGGAAGCCCAGAAGCCCGGAGAGGTGAGGAAGGCTCCCCCCAGGCCCGGGGCAGCCAGGGAGAAGGCCCCCGCGCGCGAGAGGCAGTGAGGCCAGGGGCAGCAAGGCGAGATCCGGAGAGGCCAAAAAGGCTCCCCTGAAACCAGACAAGGCTGCACGCAGTCAGCGGGAAGGCCAAGTTCAAAGACCTCAGGAGGAGACAAGGGGCTGTGGAGGCCCACAGGAAAGCTAAGGTCAAGGGCGAGCGCCCAAAGCCCCAGCCCAGCAAGGTCCACAGTGGCTTCTGCCAAAAGGAAGAGGGCTGTTGGGCTTCCTACTGGGACAGCTGCCCAGGGAGCTGTGGCGGGGCCCAGGACCAAGGTACAGCCTGGACTTAGGGCCAGGAAGACAGAGGCCCCTGAGGGTCCCAGAAAGCCTGGCTGCCTGCCAAGCCTCCATCAGCCAAAGTGTCCAGCAAGAAGGCAGAGGCCAGGAGCTAGGGGCTGAGGGGCCAGAGATGGCAATTTTGTTTGAACTTTTATTTCTCCCGCCCCAAATCATTCTATTTATTTAATTGTAACTTATTTATCAATAAAGAATTCTTTTTTTGTTTCAAACAAAAACAAAAACAAAAACAAAAAATAACTGTTTAATGTAATTAGCAAAAAGTCCAGTTGATAAGATGTACCTTCAATATGATGTGCTGAAAAGGACAAGTCACCTATAGAATTCCAGGCTAGTTGTGAGAGAAAAATACAATGCACTCTCATTTAGGTGAAAGTCTACAGAATATTCAACCAATAATCCACAAAATGTCAAGATCATCAAAAACAGCAAAAGTCTGAGAAACTCAGGGCCAACAGTGCCCTAGTGGGACATGATGACTAAGTGTATTATGGTGTCTTGGATGGAATCCTGGAATAAAAACAGCATATCAGTGAAAATAGTGAAAACATAGAGTTTAGTTAATGATTATGCAGCCTTATTTGTTCATTGGCTGTGACAAATGTATCATAAAATACATTTAAATTATTAACAATATTAAATGTAAAATATTAACAACAGCTGAAACTGAGTATAAGATATATGAGAATTCTATTATCTTTGTGACCTATCTGTGAACCTAAATTTATTTCTTTAAATCTAAATTGGTAAATTTATAAAATTGCACCTAATTTTTTTTTTTATTTTCTAATCTAACTTCCACATATGAGACAGAACAAGAGCTATTTGTCTTTCTGGTTCACACCACTTAGTATAATGATCTTCAGTTCACCCATTTTTTTGCGAAGAAGAAGTGAGGGAGAAACAAAGGCAGATAAAAAAGGGGTTAATAAGAGCAAAGTACATAATACAATTATATGAAAATCTCACTATGAAGCCCATTATATTATATGCTAATTAAAATAAAGCTTTACATGAGGATATAGTGGACATTATGTTTTCTCTCTTTTAGATATTTATTTTTCTTTTCTTCAAGCAGATATCCTAAAGGTTTCAGCTAAACATAATTTTATCTCAGAGTAAAAGTAAAATCTACAAGTCTATTATTTTGCTAAATCCCATGTATATTTATTATTATTACTCTTGGTTTTGTTTCATAGAATACTTGAAAATGGAAGGTTAGAGGCTAGTGTTAGACATGGTTATATGCACACTGACACCAGGTACCAAGGGAAAGTGATTTTTCTACCCCTCCAACCTAATCAGGTGTCCCTTTGTCACTTCTGGTTATGGATTTTAAAGAAGAAGATATAGAAACACACAAGATTTAGAACCAAATGAACTTTCCACATTATTTTTGTTAAGGCTATTCCCATTCATTCTTTGGTATTTTTTTACCTGCTGAAACTTGAGGAAGAATATCAATATATCTGCCATATCTAAATCAGTCCAAAGTCAAAGTCAGCTCTTAGGACTGTGTGCTTATTAGTTTTGACACAATATATTCTTCTAGTAAATCCTGGTCTCTACCATGCCCCTGGATCTCCTTAGACTCACTAATGTATGTGCATTGCTTCAGTCAGAATCTAGACAGGTTAGGCCAAATAACTTTTGCTAAGTGAATGCAGTCGTATAGCATGTGGCTTTAGGTTTTGAAGTATAGTGTTGGGCCTAAATTTCCAGAAATTACTCATGTTTCCAGCCAGGATTTTAATGGCTTAATCACTGAATTACATTTAGAAATATCATTTTGAGAAGGGCACACCAACGAGCAGATTGCAAGCAAACATCTTCCTGTGGTGGAGCAACACATTGAGTTGTAGTTCTGTTCTGTTCTATTCTATTCTGTTCACTTGGTTGTCCTACTCAGGGCTTCTTGGGGGACTCATGAGCCATAGTTTAACATTTGAATGAGCTTGTTATTTATAATCCATTTTTCTAATCTTCCTGAATGTCTCTGAAACCATCTCCTTAAGGTTAACTCCTTAAAGATCTCACCTCCCGTAATACAGAAGTATATCTCTCAGTGGGCAGCTGCATATACACTCTTCTGGAATGAGAGGTTGGTTCCAAAGGGCTCAGTTTCTCTGCCTAAAAGCATCAGCATGGAGTTGCAGCTTTAGAGAAACATTACTTTTTTTAGGGTCTGGAATAAACTCATGAGACATATATCAAAGGGATGATAACAAACATTGCATAACAATAGATAGACATTGACACTGAGACTGCTGGATTGAAGAACCCAGTGATTTGCTTTTTACACAACCCTTTCAAGGGCAGTCTGCAGCCATACTATCCTGGCCTCTGATCTCTTCAGACCTCAGAAGCTAAACAGGGCTGGCCAGATTAGTACTTGGATAGGAGACTGCCTGGGAATATTGGGTGCTGTAGGCTTGGCAGAAAGACCTGGCAGCCCACTCCTGAAGCATTCAGCCCCAACCCTACAACTAGCAGAGAAGTACTAACAATGGTGCTGGGCATGACATGGTGTATGTAGTGTTTTGTTCTGTTGTACATAGGATCACTATGTGTCAGACCTGACTCAATGGCACCTAACAACAATATTTCAGGGAAAAAATTTCAATATTCATAACTGAAAATGCTAACTTATATAGGAGATGAAATACAGAGCTAAGATTTATCATTAGTACCAATATAGTTAGTATCACTGTGAAACTACTTTACTTTTTTTTACTTTACTTTTTACTTTACTTTTCAAAAAAATTTTATGAGTCCAGTGTTAGTTAACATCCCTAGTTTATAGATAGAAATCGGTCTCAGTAAAGTTACATATTGTCTGTGATCTCACATATAAAATATAATATGAGGACTGAACCTGGATGTATTTGGACTCCACATATACTCCCTAGCTCTGCTTTATTGAAACAAAAAAGTAAGCAAAAAATTAATAAACAAACAAAAAAACCAAATGGGAGAAGTACTTCAGATGTATTCAGACATCCTATTTGTTTACAAGTGTTTCTCTTCCTACATAGCTGTATAGTGCTGCTCTGTACTCTCTGAGGACCTGAGTTCAATCTAAAGCACTGCAAAAATGGAGAAGGATATGACAGTCCATTACCCAAAACAATCCTGAAACAATCAGCCATTGAAAACCCTGTGAAAGTTACTATGATTTGGACATGACGCAACAGCACCTAACAACAATATAATTGCCGAATTTGAAGGTCATGATATACCCTGATATCCTTGATATAGAAAGAGGAAAGAAGAGAAAGGGAAGGGAGAGTCCGTGGTAAGAATTGTTGTCGTTGTGAGGTGCCAGCCAGTCCTGTCCGACTCATAGCGACCCTCATAGGGTTTTCAATGGCAGATTGTTTTCGGGATTGCCTTGGAAGTGGGTTGCCACGTCCTTCTCCCATTTTTGCGGTGCTGGAATTGAACCTGGGACCTCAGAGACTGCAGAATGGTGCTCTACCAACTGAGCTAAATCCCAGCCCATGGGAAGAATAGTTTTATTATTTTCTGTAGTTATTTTCCTAATGTACAAGGTAAACATAAAGTTCTTTTATCAATCAAATTTATATTCATGAAGAAAACTTATGCTGAGAGAAAAGAGTCCAGGAAAGACCATTTCATGCTGAGAGTCTAGTGTTTGAGTTCCAGTGCAAATCAAGAGCCTTTTAAGGAAAATTCCCAGTTATCATTATCCCAACCTGGAAGATGGGCCAATCACAAGGCCAATTTAGGTTCTTCCTATAGGACCAAACCTAAGACAGATAACCAAAAGTACTACTGCTAGGTGCATCAAAATGAAAACAGAAAAGAGGTGTGATTTTTCGTGTGTGAGGAAAATAGGTTGCAGCATGAGCAACAGAAGTTTCTGTTTAACTGCCTGTGAAGAACCAATTTGAAATAGCTGTTTTTTTTGTTTTGTTTTTGTTTTTGTTTTTGTTTTTTTAATGGGCCATTGAAACTGAGATGGTTCTTAAAGGGCTCTTCTCTGAGACAGTTCTAATTTGGCTTATTCACAGAACGTTGTAAATGTTCTTGGATATGGATTCTGAATGCAATTATTCCACCATCATAAACAATATCTAGAATTTTCTTAGCACCAACTCCATTATTGAAAATGTATTTTTTCTTTTGCTTTTTAAAAGAACTAGTTTAAAATACGGTATGAGATAGGGATCTAAATTTATTTTTTCATAGGTAGATTTCCAATATCATTTAAGTAATCTATCCATCCTCGAAAGACATTTATCATATAATATATCTTGTACATATGCAGGTGTATTTCTATATTTAATGCAAGTGTCATATCAACATTTTGGGGTCAAATTCTATTACACAGCTTTAATGATGGTATTTTTATATTGCATTTAATAGCAAATAGATAAAGACATCTTTTTCATGGTTTTGTCCATTCATAATTTATTTTTCTTTAAAATTATAAATTTTATTTGTCAATAGGTAAATAAGAATTTTTAAAATATTCATGGTATTCAAAAAACAAAGATATTAAAGGATATACATACAGTGAAGATCTTCCCAACCATCTTCATGTGTCATCTTCTTGGGTCCCTATACCAACTTGTTGTTGCTGTTGTTAGGTGCCGTCAAGTTGGTATCCGGCTCATAGTGACCCTCATAGGGTTTTCAATGGCTGAGTGCTTCGGGATTGTCTTGGGAGTAGATTCCCAGGCCCTTATCCCATTTTTGCGGTGCTGGGAATTGAACTTGGGGCCTCAGAGACTGCAGGGCAGTGCTCTACCCACTGAGCTAAATCCCAGCCTGTACCAACTAGTAATCACTAGTATTTGCATTATATATATCCTTCTAGTTTCTTTTATACAAAAAAACAATCTCTTTTATGTTTAAGCCCATTGTTGCAACCACTGTATCAATCCCTCTAGTGGAGCGTCTTCCTTTTTTTCATTGACTTGTCACACTCTAAGACATGATGTCCTTCTCCAGAGAGTGATCCCTCCTGACAACATGTCAAAAACAGAGATGCACTCTAGACATTCTAGCTTCCAAGGAGCACTCTGGCTGTACTTCTTCTAGGACAGATCTGTTAGTTCTTTTGGCAATTCATGGTATATTCAATATTCGTCTCTAGCACCATAATTCAAAAGCATTAATTCCTCTCCTGTCTCACTTATTCAATGTCCAGCATTCACAACCATATAATGTGACTAAATATACCATGGCACGAGTCATGTGCACCTTTGTCTTCAATGTGACATCTTCACTTTTTCACAATTTAAAGATGTCTTTTGCAATAGCTTTTCTCAATGCAATGTGTCTTTTGATTTCTTGGCTGCTGCTTCCATGGGTATTGATTGTAGAACCAAGTAAAGCAAAATCTTGGACAATCTCAATCTTTTCTTTTGAATACTGACCTAGTTGTAAGGATTTTGATTTGTTGATGTTGAGGCACAATCCATACTGAAGGCTATGTCTTTTGATCTTCATCAGTAAATGTCTCAAATCCTCTTCATTTTCAACAAGCAGAGTTTTGTCATCTGTATAATGCAGCTTGTTAATGAGTCTTCCTCCAATCATAATGCCATGTTCTTCTTCATTCTCCATACATTCCATGTTCCAATTATTAATGGATATTTACAGTTGTTCCTTCTCATTTTAAGTTGTGCCATATCAGCAAATGGTGGTCCCTGGGGCTTTAGTTCATTCCCATAATTAGGGTATACTCTATTGGGGCTGGGATTTAGCTCAGTTGGTAGAGCACCGCTCTGCAGTCTCTGAGGTCCCAAGTTCGATTCCCAGCACCGCAAAAATGGGAGAAGGACGTGGCAACCCACTCCCAAGGCAATCCCAAAAACAATCTGCCATTGAAAACCCTATGAGAGTCTCTATGAGTCGGACATGACTCGATGGCACCTAACAACAACTATTGTAGCCAAACTGCTATGGAGTCTGATCCTGTCAGATCTCAGAAGCTAAGCAGTGTCAGGCCTGATTAGTACTTGGATGGAAGACTGCCTGGCCTGGGAACACCAGGTGCTGTAGTTGTTATGAAATTATCACAACTGTATTTACACTGATTTGATATACCACTTTGGTCATATGTCAACTTCTCTCTCATATTTGTGTCTGTGTCTGGGATTTCTATACTAATCCCATTGGTTAGTGTATCTATGTAAATTTCCACTGCTTTAACTACTGAGGTTTCATATCTCATTTGAACATCTGGTTCAAATTGCAATTTTTATCAGACTTCTCTGGGTCGGTCTTCTTTATTCCTTATTTTTCTGTATGTTTTTCTTCTTTTAACTTTTCTGCTTTTCTCTTCCCTCTCTTTCCTTCTTTCTCTTCTTTCTTTCTTTTCTCTCTCTCTCTCCCTCTTTCTTTCTTTCTTTCTTTCTTTCTTCTCTCTCTCTTTCTCTCTTTCTCTCTTTCTTTCTTTCTTTCTTTCTTTCTTTCTTTCTTTCTTTCTTTCTTTCTTTCTTTTTGTCCTGAAGAGCCAAACCAAGGGCTTTGCACATACTTTGCAAGTGTGTTACTACTGAGCTGTACCCTCAGCCCCTTTTTCATTTTTTATCTTGAGACAGGGTGTTGCTAAATTACACAGGCTGCCCATGGCTTTGAACTTGTGATCCTCTTGCCTTTATCTCCTGAGTTTCTGGGATTACAAGCATGCAAATCTTCTCTTAACTTTTCTACTTTTATTACCATATATAAATTGTACAAAATAATGGTTTCATTATTATATTCACATACACGTATATAGTGTACTTTGATCATACCCTTTCCGTCATTGCCCTCTCTTGCCTTCACTCCCCTGAGTGGTCCCACTATATTAAGGTTTAAATGTAAAATGTTCCACAAAGGACATGTGTTTGAATGCTTGGTCCTTATGTGGTACTGCTGTTTTGGAAGGTGGTGGAACTTTGGGATGTGGGAGCTAAGTACTAGAAGTATGGCACTGGGGGTAAGTCTTTAGAAGTTTTATGCGGGCCACTGGTTCTAGTAAGCTCTCTGTTCTGGCTGTTGTGATGTAAAGGGCCACCACCACATGCTCTGGCTATTACTTTGCCATGCCTTTCCATCTGCTTTGGACTGAAATCCTCTGAACTAAGAGTCCAATAAATCTTTCCTCTCTTAATTTATTCTATAGGGTATTTTGTCACAGCAATGCAAAAGCTAATACACACAGAAAATTAGTAGCAGAGGAGTAGGGTCATTGCTCTGCTGAAACCTGACCATGTTGTTCTTAGGCCATTGGAACTTATTTATGGGAGGAGTTTGGAAGATTTAGGATATATGGGTCATAGAAGCCCTAGAATGCAATAAGCACAACTTGATGGGAAGTCTTGGTAGGAATTTGGAATAAAAGAATCCCAATAGAAAACTAGACAGTAAAGAAGATGATACTCCTAAGGTTTCAGATGGAAATAAGGACTGTAATGGGAATTTGGCTGTGGGCAGTTTGTATTACATTCTGGCAAAGAATCTGTCTATGTTCCATCCATGTCTTGGAATTTTGAGTGAGACTGATTTCAAAAATAATGGACCAATTAATTTGGTAGAAGAATTTTCAAGACAGCATGGCCCTGGGGCTGCATCATAGTTGCTATGGGGTGCTTTTACCTGGGTATATAGTGAGAATCAAGAAAAAAGTAGAGCATAAAGATTTGAAAAGCATGCAATCTGGCTAGAAAAGCTTCATATTTAAAGTTGTGGGTAGAGAGTAATTGTTAAAAGAGATTACTTTCTGCTAAAGAAAAGCCATAAACTTTGTAATGGGACAATAGGAGAAAAGGTAACTAGAGTTTTATCAGGAATTAATGAGATCTCAAATGAGTTTGCATTTTCTCTCTGGAGCCTCACCTATCAAAGGCTCCAGGGTGTGAAACTGAAAACTCATTTGACAGACTTTCACTTAAAAAGAGAAAGTGAAAGGAGTTCCCTCATGGAAAAAGGCCATTTAGGGAAATATTTTCCCAGGTGCAACATGCACACACTCAGAAGCTGCTTCAGGTATGTTTTCAAAGGGGCCAAGCTACTGCTTGATCTAGCAGCAGAGTTTGTCATTTTTCATATGATGCTGTTTTTTTGCAGTCATGCAGAATGCAAGAGTTACTGGGTCATTATGGCTTGTACCAAGCTTCAAAAAAGGCCTTGGAGTCCAGGATATGTGTAAAAGAGTAAGATTCCTTGCAGAAGAACACTTCAGGAATAATACATGAAAATGTGAGAGTGAAGTATATGCTGCAATAGAGACCCCAGTATATTGGAGGTACAAATGGTGTGGAACATCTGCTTCTGGCAGTGAGTGGAGCAGGACCTAGAGAGAGGCTAAGTGAGTTGAAAATAACAAAGTCATAAGGGCAGGGATGCTCAAACCTGGAGGGCCCAAGTTGATGTCACCATATGCACCAGATGCCAGACATGTAGCTGTAGAACACAATGATTACCAAGATGAGTTTTGTTTTTGATTCACTCCAACCTTTCCTTGCTATGCTACCACTCCTTCCTTTTGGAATGAGAATGTTTACTCTGTGCCACTGTATAATGGAAATATATACCTTTTTTTTGTTTTTATTGGGGATCAGAGTTAAGATAGACTTGAATCTCAGTAAACACTTTGGACTTTTGAGTACTGTTAGAACTATCAAGACTTTAGAGACTCTTGAAGTTGGACTAAATGCATTTCGCATTTTGAGATGGCCATGATACTTTGGGGTCAAAGGGTAGAATATTATGATTTAATTCTAAAATGTCCACCAAGTCATGTGTTTGTATGCTTGATTCCCAGATGGTGGTGCTGTTTTGGTGGTTGCAGAACTTTAGAAGGTGGGATCTAGCAGGTAGAAGTAGATCACTGGGGAGCAAGCACTTGGAAGTTTTATGTGAGCCCCGGGTTTCAGTAAGCTTTCTCTGCTCCCATTGCAACTATGTAGGGTTCCACTGTTATATTCTCTGGCCACTTCTCTGCCATGCCTTCCCCATCACTATGGCCTAAAATCACTGAGATTACAAACATGCACCACTGCACCTGGAACATGTCTTTTTCCCCCCTAAATCTATGTTTTATGTATGAGAGAAAGCATGTGATATTTGTCTTTCTGAGTCTTGCTTATTTTACTTAACATGATGATTTCCTATTCAATCCATTTTTCTGCACATGGCATGATTTTCTTCTTTATTGTTGAATAGTACTCCATCAAGTATATATACATACCACATTTTCTTTATCCATCCATCCATTAATGGGTACCTAAACTAGCTCCATAGCTTGACTATTGTGAATAGACTCATGATAAACATGAGTGTGCATGTGTCTTTACAATATCCTGACTTTGATTCCTTCAGGTATATATCCAGGAATTGTATATCTAGATCATATTATAGTTCTATATTTCAATTTTTGAGGAACTTCCATACTAATCTCCATGTTGACTTCATTGATTTACATTCCCACCAGCAGTGCATAAATGTTCCTTTTTCTCCCCATATCCTTGCTAGCATTTGTTGTGTTCTTGATGGTAGCCATTCTGACTGGAGTGGATTATAATCTCAATGCAGTTTTGATGGCCAAAAATATTAGACATTTTTTTGTGGATGTATTTACCTTTCTTTCTTATTCTTTTAAGAATTTTCTGTTCAGTTCATTTGCCCATTAATTAATTGGATCATTTGTTTTACTGGTGCTTAATTTTTTTAGTTCTTTATGTATTCTGGATATTAAACCCTACCCCTGTCTGATGAATAGCTGGCCAAGATTTTCTTCCATTCTATATACTATTTCTTCACTTTAGTAATTGTTTCCTTTGTGGGGCAGAAGCTTTCTGATTTGATGCAATCTCATTCTTTCCCTTTCATTTCCTGAGGAGTTTTTCAGTCTACCTTTTGTGTGAGTTGTCAAAAGAAGAAAATCATCCTACTATTCGCCTTTTTATCCTGTCTTATGACTAAACGCTTGGTTTTATGAATTCTAAAATCTTCTTTTCCTTGGTCTTTGCCAGCTGGGAGGCACATTATGTCTGCCTGTGCCTGGCAGTCAGTCTGAAGAGGATGAGAACTAGAGATTTGAAAGGTACCAAATGACACCCTATGAAATAATTTTTCTTTTCTTCTTTTTTCTTTCTTGATACAGGGTGTTACTACATTGACATTGATTTTTATTCACAAGTGAAGTGATTTATTGTTGCTGATGGTAATATATTACTTCAAAGATAATGTAGTTTTGGTTACTTTTTGCCTGTGCCTATAATTCAGAAATCATGGCTATTGATAAAAACTTTTTTGTGCACTTTCTAAAGAACAATCAGAGCAGCCAATTTGCTCTGTAGTCTTGCCATCACCATTATCACCACAATGACTATATGCTCCATTATCACCACAATGACTATATGCCAGAGCCCATAAATTGAGCATAGTGCTAGTGCATTCCACAGATTATCAGTGTTTCATTTCCCCAGACAATGATCATTAAAGACATACAACTAAGTCTCAGAAATCCATGTTGACACCTGTATCCTCAGGTAACTTCTGGTACAATTTACCTTTTTAATTAGGAGGCTGTTGGGAAAGAAATGACACACCCAAAGAGGTTGTAGACAGAATCAAATACAGAGATAATTTGATAAAAAGGTGTAATTTTTCATTTAGAAAATGAACAAATTCTGGGGTTGTAATGTGCAGCATGGGTGCATAGATGTGTTAATCAGCCTGTGATACTCATTATATACTGTCTGTATATATCAAATCAACATGTGAATGCTTTGAACATATACAATATTTTATCTTGTTATATATCCCAGCCCAGTCTTGAACACATGATCCTCCTGCCCCAGTCTCCTGAGAACAGATTACAGGCATGGATAACCATATCTGGCTTCATATTTATTTTATGACTAATTTTACTTCCAAAGAAATCCTCTTTTTAAACTTAGAATCATAATACAGTTGTTAAAATATCTTAGGAATAAGATAATGTTGCCATTGGAACTTTTAAATAGGAGGAACACATGATATAATTTTACTTTTTCAAGTATTCTGTGTCCTTTAGTAGTAGTTTAATTTTTTCATAAGGGTTTTACGTGCTTATAGTAGAGTTCCTTTATTTGTAATTTATATCTTGTGCTATTGGAAATGGATCGTTTTCTGCTACATTAGAGTCGGTTTATATAAATGACGCCTTCAGCCATACCACTATAGTGTCCAATCCCATCAGATCTCAGAAGCTAAGCATGGTCAGGCCTGGGTGGGAGACCACCTGAGAACACCAGGTGCTGTAGGCTTGGGAGAAGGACCTGGAAACCCACTCATAAAAACAATCAGCCATTGAAATCCTTATAAATAGCAGAGAAGCACTGACAATAGTATTTCATCTGTTGTAAGTCTATTATATTACCTGCAAAATAAAGATAGCTATATTGTTCATTTTTAGAACTTTAATTTCCTTCATTTTACTTCTACTTAAATGTCAGACAAAAATAGTGATATCCTTTTTCTTTTTCTTCATTTAATTAGTAAATCTTCTATTGTTTCTACATTAAGAAGGCTCGAAATTGGGCTAAGACACACACACACAATCATATTGAAAATAATTTATAACTTTCTCACTAAAAATATGTACAACTAAATAAAACTGCATTAATTTAAAATGTTAGTCTTGCGAAGTTAAATCTAATCATCAAATAGAGTCCACCTTCCTATTAGTTAACTATTTTGTGTTCTTTAGTAAAATTGTGTGACGATTTTCAGTTTAGGGTTTCACTCACGGTGCTATTAACGTCTTTGTCTTCATATTGAATGTTCTTATTTATGTCATTTTACCCTGCCTCTAACCAGCTCTTCACACTGCTCTGAGTTCCCCCTTCTTACAATGCTCTCTTTTTGATCAAAATATGTCTCCCTCTGTTGTTCTTGCAATGCCTCTGACTACTCATTTATACAAGTGGATTCCTAATTTCTTTATAAATGTTTTCACCAATATAAATAGGCTCTTTTCACTATGATTTTCTAGACATTGTTCTTGTATACATGTGCTAAAGAAATTTTGACCTTATGAAAAGATTTTTTTCTAGTAGTTTTTCCCCCAATTTTACTGTCTAGAACACAAAAAACAAACTCAAATAATTGAGAGAAACACCACATTTTCTTCCTTCTTATTTCAAAGTCAATAAATAGTTGTTTTACCCTCAATTATAATAAAACTTGGTCTCTCATGGTTATTTCTCTATTTCTGTTTTTAAAAATTTGCAATTTTTTCATAATAAAGCCTGTTTCTAGACTTTCTGAGATTGAAGATAAACACATATTTTCTGGGTGACAAAGCTATCATGGATTTTTTTCTTATTTGATATGATATTAGATACATTCTAACAGATCCATTTCAGAACATTGCTAAATTGTGATGAATTAATTTCTACTTGCATATAGCCTTGTGGTATCCGATCCCGTCAGATCTCGGAAGCTAAGCAGGGTCGGGCCTGGTTAGTACCTGGATGGGAGACTGCCTGGGAACACCAGAAGCTGTAGGCTTGGGAGAAGGACCTGGCAACCCCCTCCCAAAAAAATCAATCTGCCATTGAAAACCCTATGAACAGCAAAGAAGCACTGACAATAGTGTTTCACTTGTACTCAGGGTCGCTATGCGTTGGATACCGACTCGACGGCACCTAACAACAACAACAACAAAAACAACAAAAACAAATGCAGGGGAGGAAGTGGAGATAAAGGAAAATTTTACACTGCTGGTGGGACTGTACATTTGTTCAATCACTTTGGATATCAATATGGAGATACCTCAGAAAACTAAAACTAGAACTGCCATACAACCAAGCTATACTACTCCTGCAAATATACCCAAAAGGAGACAAGTCATCATACCACAGAGAACCTGCATTTCCATATTTATTGCAGCACTCTTTACAATATCAAGGACACAGAAACAACCAAGATGCCCTCAACAGAAGAATAGATAAAAATCATGGTGTATATAAGATGAAATATTGTTGTTAGGTGCCGTCGAGTTGGTTTCTGATTCATAGTGACCCTATGTGCAATAGATGAAATGCTATTATCAGTGCGTCTCTGATATTCATTGGGTTTTCAATGGCTGATTCTATTTTTGAGGGAGGAGTGGGTTGCCAGGTCCTTCTCCCAGGCCTACAGCACCTGGTGTTCCCAGGTGGTCTCCCATCCAAGTGCTAACCAGGCTGAACCCTGCTTAACTTCTGAGATCTGATGAAATTGGACACCACAATGGTATGGCTGCAGGCCTACAATGGAATATTACTCAGCAATATAAAAGAATGAAAAAATGTCATTTGCATTGAAATGGATGGAACTGGATAATATCATCTGAAGTGAATGAACACAAGCTCAAAATGAGAAATATCTTATGTTCTCACTCTTATGTGGGAGCTGAATCTTAATGGAAGAAACAAAACTACATAAGTAGGTATATAAAAATGCACAATTAAACTTAGTGAAGAAGGGAAAATATAAAGAGCATAAAGAAGGAGGGAAGGGACTAGCACAGTGAAACAAAGATTGTGGAAGGTAGAATGGGGAGGAGAAACAATGTAAAGGTATAAAGGGGGGATAGGGTAATCTCAATGTAAATAATGCATCTTCATGAGCACATGGGTAAAATAGGGGAATGTAACCAAAATATGCATATGAGTTTTACTACATATTAGTCAAAAGTTTCCAAAAACTTCATAAGTTGATGAAAGTGTAACCAAAAGAGGTGTAATAGTTGAAAATGGAAAAAGCAAATGCTGTATTACCCTGTGCTCCACTAACATTTACCAATAAAGGGGAAAAAACCAAAAACATCTATTTGCAAATATGTTATTTAGGTTTCTTAAATCCATAATAGTTAGAGTTATAGCTAGACTTATAGCCTATTATGTATTAATCACCTGTAGCATTCCATTCAGTTATTACACAAATACCTAGTAAGCACTTCACTTTGCTGCAGTGAAGCGTCTGGGTGCCAAGAATACAGTGGGTGACAAAACCTAAGTGATCTCGGAACCATGATACATTTTATGAAGACAAGTTTACAATGTTATGAATTTATGAAAGACAGACAGAGAAAGAGAGAGAGGGTTTCAACGTTTTTTCTGGGGAAGTAACAATTGGGTGAGAGATGAAAATTGAGGAGTTCCTAATGTGTAAAAGGAATGGCTAATCAGAAACTTGCAAGTACAGACTCCATAGCAGGAGACAGTAGAGCACATAGAATAAACACAGTTGGAATTGGGGAGAGTGCATCAAGGGATCAGCTCTTGCAACTCTTTCAACAATTTCTCCATATCTCTAAACTATGTTCTTATCTGACTGTTCCATATTTCATTATCGATAATCTTTGTACTCTTTAAGATGACTATCGGTACACTCTTTCACCACATCACTTGCGTGCATAGATACTTTCTTCTCATGCTCCTCAGGTTGTCATATCAAAACATTGGTCAGGTTATTTATATTTTTAGATATTTTGTCCATGTAAAATTAATTTACAGAACCATGTAGCACACTATGATTGCTCTTGTTTTGCTATACTTTTTGCATTGAAGTTAATATAATAATCTTCATTTTTTCTATGTATATGCCCTCCAAGTTGCCTCTAGTTGCTAAATTGCATCTCAATGCCTTTAAACAAGTAGATTTATTCATTTCACTCTGAGCCAGAGATCTTTCTCAGAGCCCCGTGGGCTGCTTCTGTCATGACCAGTTGCTTCCTACCACTGCTGCAATGTTATCATCTGGAAACCTCCCTTCATCATGATGTCTTCCTTCCACATTTTTTCTTGTTGAATGTGCAGTTTGCTGAATCCCAGGAGTTCCTCTTCCTTGGTTTATTCTTTGAGTTTCTTCCTTAGAAAAGGTTCATTGAACAGAAGATTCTAGAGGCCATGTATGTCTGAAAACACTTTGTATTCTGCTCTGGCATTTTTGTATTGATTAGGCTAGGGATAAAATGCTAGGTTAGAAAAAGACTGTTGTCCTTCTAGAATTGCAAAGGTGGCACACATTGTCTTTTGACTTTCAGTCTTGCTATTTACATTTCTATGTGTTATTCTCTGTAATATTACTAATTTTATTTTTCCTGTGTCCCCTAAATTTTAACTTTTTATGAGGATTTACCTTTTGTGTAAGTCTGTTTTCTCCCATTGCATTGGAGCTTCAATGGGTCATTTCATGCTTCTACTCCTGGAAATTTTCTTTCATAATTCTCTTTCTAGATTTTTACTTTTTAGAACTCTGATTCACATATTGGAACTTCTGGATTGAATTTCTTAAAAAAAATTATTTTCAATACATTCTTCATTTTTCTATTTTTAATCTGCTCCCTAGAACATTGTTCTAATTTATCTGTCACTCATTGTATTAAGTTACCTCATTTCAGTTAATGTATTTATGATCACTGTGTACAATGATCATTCTTCTTTTTCAAACTCTAAACCAATCTCATTAATTAATTTCTGTTCTTTCCTTTTATTTGCCTTTCTTATATTCATTTAGCTGCTCTTTTTCTGCATTTATGCAGTGTTATTTTGTTCTAATTTTTTGCTTAATAATTCATGAAATAATTTTATATTTGTGTGCAACATTGACTTTATAGGAACGATTTCTATAACTAATGGTATTTTTGTGGCTTATAAATTATCTGCATTTATTTTTTGACCCATTATGTCATGGGAAGATAGTTTTGTTTTTCAAGTAATTTAGGTTGTTTGAACTTTTATTACTACACTTTTAAATTACATTGCGTTAGGTACTTAGACTCAGGCTGGTGGCCTCAGGGCAAAGTTCCACTCACAGACATATTCTGTCTTGGAATTTTGTTATGTCTGTGAACAGTATTTTAAAATGCAATTCAAATGTGTAGATGAATTAATTATAAGTAAAACTTCAGCACCTATTGTATTCTACCTGAGTGACTTTGTTTACCCTATGCAAATAATTGTTCTTTTTTTCCTTTTTCAGTACTGGAGGTTGAACTAAGGGCCTCACACAGGCTAGGCAAGTCCTGTACCATTAAGCTGCACTCCTAGTCCATTTTTAAATGTTTTTTAAATTTTTAAATTTTGAGACAGAGTCTTCTTAAATTATGCGGGGTGCCTCTGGTCTCAAACTTGCGATCCTCTTGTCTCCACCTCACAAATTACTGTGATTACAGGCATGAACCCATGTGCTCAGCCTCCTTTTTACTTTTAGTTTTGAGACAGAGGCTTACTAAATTGACCAAGCTGGCTCAGGCCTCAAATTCGTAATCATCCTGCCTTACCTTCCTGAGTCACTGGGATTACAGGCATGTACCAGGATGCCCAACAAAGAATTGTTCTTTCAAGCCCTAATTTAGAAAATACACTTCTATTTATGATTATTTAGACTCATGATTATCTCATATTTATGAGAAAAAATAAACTTAAAAACTTCATGATTAATCTTCAAATTTGTTTATAAGCAATATAATAAAAAGCAAAAATGTGATGTGCTCACCATAAAATAATTAATCAAATAACATTTTAATACCTCTATGTTGTATCTAATTAAGTAAGAGGAATAATTTGAGCTAATAGAAATTCATACTGTGCTTCTAATTGCAAGATATAGAAGTAATTGTGTCAAAAGAGAGTGCACGCTTATGGCAAAGGTAAAAAATAGAGGGAACAGAGGAGTTCCCACACTTTTTCCATCAAGGGTCAGATGGGAAATATCCCCAGTTTACTTACCATATGGTCTCTGGTAACTACTTAATTATACTATTTTATGAAGGAAGCCATTGACAGCATATAAATAAATGAATATAGCTGTGTTCTAATATGGTTTTTTTCCTAAATAACTGGCTCATGGGTAATAGTTTGCCAACCTCTGGGATGGAAACATTTATAAGGGCTCACTTCTGCACATAGAAATTATGAAAATTCTAAAAATGGCCTGGGACCGGGTCATGGGGCTGCAGGATGGCTTTATCCTTCAGTTTTTCATTTCTGAGCTAGTAACTGAGGATGGGGAAGTCAGTCAAGTCAGGTCTTAAATATTATATACCCACACACTATCTGCCCAATGTACCAAAATCAGTGGGTTCTTTCCCCTACTTTATGGAAATAATGATAATTAGAGAGTAAGGCTTATATATTTCATTTTTCTATGGTAATTTTTCCTGGTAAAGGTGCGGGATATTTTGTGTTTGACCCAGATGCAGTCTCCACATATTTCTGCCTTGCATGAGGCTCAGAAAGTGGATTTATATAGATTTAATCAATGGACTTCCATGCACACTGGCCACTGATTGTCTTCAATTATCAGGAGCAGGGAGTGAGCTCCTCCAGAAATCAAAGAAGGAAGCAAGGCTGATCGAGTACTTATTTCTACAGCTTTTTCTCCATTTCTGAACATTATAATTTCTAGTAGTTCTCTCAGAGTTTTGTAAGCTCCTTCCTTTCGGGATTCTAGATCTACATCCTGGCTGCTGGCCCTTCCCTTGTGGTTGCTCTATACTTGGCCTTTTTATTGTAAATGATCTCTTTTTGAAACCTTATCTCAAATTAGCCACTTCTGGTTTGCAATTTACTTACTGCTAGGAACCTAAATGATAGCAAATAAATCTTCAATATTTTTGCGGGCTAAGAGAATGGAATGAGCTGAAGTTTAGCTCAGTTGGTACAATGCTGCTCTGCACTCTCTGAGGCCCTGTATTCCATCCCTAGTACCACAAAAAGGGAAGAAGGACTTGGTAGCCCACTCCCAAAGCAATCACAAAAAAATCATCCATTGAAAATGCTACGAATAGCAGAGAAGAACTGACAAAGTGCCAGGCATGGCACAGTGTTGGGGAATGTTTAATTCTGTTTTACATAGTGTCACTATAAGTGGACCTGACTTGACAGCACCTGACAACAACAACAAGATAATGCACACTTGGTCTCTATTTGTAGAATACAATGTTTGTCATGTTGTTGTTGTTGTTGTTAGGTGCCATTGAGTTGGTATCCGACTCATAGTGACCCTCATAGGGTTTTCAATGGCTGACTGTTTCAGGATTGCCTTGGGAGTGGATTGCCAGGCCCTTCTCCCATTTTTGCGGTGCTGGGAATTGAACTGGGGACCTCAGAGACTGTAGCACAGTGCTCTACCAACTGAGCTAAATCCCAGCCCTTGTTACATTAATTCTCTTGTTTTTGTCATGTATAAATTTTTTACTTCTGTAATTTAAAAAGAGATGATTCTATTATGTGACTACAACAAATATCTTTCTGTAACTTCCTCATATTATTATATACTGTGATTTGATGGCCCATGAGAGCTTCAAAATGACTTTTCTTATGTAATAATTTTTCATCTTTAATGCTTTATTCTGCTTAAATAATGCTGCTCCAATATTTATTTGCATTAATTTGATAATATTTTGCCTCTTTCACTATACATTATTTATCCTGATTAAATGATACAATTTCATAACCAAGTTGGTAAAAACACCAAATATAATAATAGCAAAGATATCACTAATAATTTCCACAGCCAGCTGCTATTAATAATCTTATATTTGACATATTCAGGATGAGTTAGTTAACTGAAAGAGTTGGTGAAAGCAAAGTATCACAGGGGCTGGGGATGTAGCTCAGTGGGAAAGCACTTGCATAGCATGTACAAAGCCCTGAGTTCAATTCCAAATGCAAAAAAAAAAAAAAAAAGAACGTGATACATCACAAAAGTGAAAAAACTCATGTCTATATGTTCACTCAAAACTTATAAAGTACCTTAAATCAATGATATTTTTGTGTGCATGGAAGCCTTCTGTATAAAACACTGCTTATGAAGATGATGAACAACTGGTGGTGGTAATGACAGCGATGATATTGCTCTTTTGAACACTTTTTGTTCTCTCTCTTTTGCCTACAAAATCCAGTACCAAAAGAATATTTCCAAATGGCCTTTATAATAATGCCTGCATCCTTCTTAATGAACTAATTATCAGGCCTTATATTTTAGAAAGAAACTTGAAAAATTGTAAGTTTGACTAGAACTCAAAGTGCCTTAGATACAGACTGTCTTTTGACCACTGATCCAAAAACCATTAACCTACATGACCAACAAGACCTTCCATGTCCAGTCACATGTGACTATCTCTGGATCTCTGAAAGGGGCCTTCACCACTAGTTTCACTTTGCTCCTACTTACCAATTTACAGTCTCTGGCCGTTGTCTGGTTTATTTATGTCCCAGAATGTTAGAAGTGCTCTCCCGAACTTGTCAATCAGTAAATACCAGTTCATTTTTGACTCTCATCTTTTGCACTATTTACTTTTCAAACCATCAGTCATTGCCAGATGTAGTGTGATGAAGAACAGTCCGGGAAGCCCTTACCAATGCCATCTTACTCTTGCTAGAAGGAGCAGCCACTCTTCTTAAGAACTCACAAGAAAGACTCTATCATGGACCCATCACATACAGTGTAGGCAGGCACTGGGATACTTCTGAAGTTCAGTAGTCACTTTTATCAGTGGAACTCCTACTTTTATGCTGTTCTGATCTGTGTGCTCCTTCTGTGATACTCAAATATTTTTGCTGTGTTCTCAGAATTGTGGGTAGGTAGCCAGCATTATATTCACAGCTTTCTTTCTTTTTGAACATCTCTTCTACTTTCAAATCTTAACTGAACTTGGTTGTCCTGGAAAGACTGTATATTATTAAAATGAAGTATTCTCAAGTAACTTCTTGGGTTGACATTGTTGCAAGCACTTTTTCTTATTAACTGTTGCTTTATCTTCTCTATGTAAGAAAGTTCCACTGCTTCTTTGAAGCTAGAATCACTAAAATTATCCTTTTCCTACTGCCTCCTCATTGTTGTCTCCTCTCCTCCCCTTAATTCACTGAAGACATTACACTCTCCTTGTGAAGAAAGGTATTTGTTATGTACCATTCTGGCTTCAAGAAACTAATAGGTGTAATTCAAAAATTATACATAGCCTTATTGGTAGACATGGTAGGTAAATCTCTCCATCATAAAAAGAATGCGAAATAAAAATGCTTTTCTTTTCTCTCTATAATATGCATATGAATAAAGATAAAATGCAAGTATTTGTAAGTCATCTACTTGTGTTTTAAGTATTTGTGTTGCCTGTCTTCACTTAGAGTTTAAACTGTTTTGAGAACAATGTCATGATATCTAAGAGCACCCATTTCTAGACTATTTTCTTTTCACTGAAATCCTGACAGATGAAAAGCAGGAATTTTTGTTGAAGTTTCTCTAGTCATGGAGTCATGGAACTATTCTGAAGCATTAGCAACTTTTCTTTCAAAGTGTTCAAGTAATAGGAAAGACAGCAGGATCATTTTTACTTTCAAAAGAAATATGAAGATATTTAAGATTAAGTTATATACTCAAAGGATTACTATGGAGACTACAGAGTACTTTCAACCTAGAATAATGAATTTGAATAGAAAAAACAAAAAACAAAAAACATTTAAGCAGTTTTCTTAGGTAGGAGCCATGTGAGTTGTCGTCTAACTACTGACTATGTGCTTTTCAGAGCACTCTTTTGCAAAGTCATCCCATAGCCAGAGTTCTAAACATAGACCTAGAAAATCAGATGAAAAAATCCAGGAGACATTTTTGTAAATAGAGGTCAGATGAAAATTTCCACTCTGTAGTACTTTGTCTCTCTACACAATATTATTTGCCCTTTTCCTTAAAAATTGAGGAGGAGGGTGGAGGCTTAATTAAGAAATTCTAATGAAATATTTATAGAAATATTAGGCAATCAAATTATTTTTTTGTCTTGACATTTGGTCTTTCCCATATTACATCTTTGGCTATATTCTCCCTTCTTCTTTTTCACATTATTGTAAGTGCTTCATAATGCCAAAATCAGGGGGGAAAAAGCCTGCTTTCTTCCCTGAGACAGTGATTGTCTAGAAAAGAGCTTTGGGTCAGGGACAAGATTTAACCACTATAAATGATTATGAAATTTTAAGAAAAAGGATAAAGGAAATGACAATAGGATTCAAGAACACAAAATTACAGTCTTAAAAATTATACCATGGTGTCACTCTCCCATAACACAAGCTGCCCTTGTGTTATCCACTGAAGAGCAATATAAGCAACTGGTATTATCTGGCAGAACAAAAACTACTCACTGATTCTTTTAGCTAGAGGCATGTTCTTAGGCACACTACACAGGAAATATAGGTGGTTGTTGGCAATTCACATGTAGAGACAACTTTTTGAGTGGGGGTTAGATGCCATCAAGTCAGGTCTGACTCATAGCAACCCTATATACAACAGAATGAAACACTCTCCGACACTGTGCCATGCCTGGCACTATGTCAGTGCTTCTCTGCTATTCAGAGGGTTTTCAATGGCTGCTTTTATTGGGATTGTTTTGGCAGTGGGCTGCCAGGTCCTTCTCCCATTTTTTGTGGTGCTGGGCATCGAACTCAGGGCATCAGAGTGCAGAAAGCAGCACTCTTACCAATGGAGCTAAATCCCACCTCAAACTAAACTTATTTAAGTGATTAAGTAACCTATGCAAAGGAAAATAAAAACTCGTATTTATTGAATACAGAATTGTCAGTTTAGGGTTTAGTGAAATAGTAATCTACAAGGTCTCATTCTATAAACAGGCTCTTGCACAGTGACAATTGTTTCCAACATAATTACTTTCTACCTAACAACAACAATACTATATTGTGAAGATATAATTATGAAATATTCTTACTAGTAGAGAACATTTACCAAACAAATATGTTTAACAAGTGTAATCAGTATAAAATGTTTTTATGATTTCACAGCTTTAGTCCTCTGTGACATGCAAGTCTAATGCGTTTGGAGGAAAACTGTGAAACAATGAATTATTTTGCATTTTAAAATAGGCTGGATCTCTATTTTTCAAAAAAAAAAGAAATATTTATGTATTTAGTTGCTAAGAATGCAGATATTTGAATATATACTTTCTTTATCTCAGCATAATCTATGTTTTGAAGTATTACTTCTATAACAGAAACTGTGTATTGAACTCTCCTCTGAGAAACAATTTAGAATTACTGTTTTTGTCATTTGAAAAGGGAAGTCTTTACTCCTCAGAAAATAATATTGGGGAATAAAGACAAGAACAGTTATGTAACACACTTACAGATGTCCAGAAAGAATGCTTTTAGATAAAATAGATATCTTCGATGGAACCAGAATTGACTCTGGAGACATAATATCTCGATTTCAGTTCTTTATCTGCTGTACTTACTGTGTGACTTTCATCTAATTACTAATTTTGGAGGGAGGTAGCCTTTTTTTTCTATAAAAGAGAGTAATACTTAAATTTATAGGAAGGATGATACGGTTATAAATTTATGTGTTACTTTTAATGGCATGCATACCAACTTGAAAATGAAAATTTAATGAATTACGTGTTCTTCAAGTATCAGGTGGGGCTGGGATTTAGCTCAATTGGTAGAGTGCTGGTCTGCAGCCTCTGAGGTCCCGAGTTCAATTCCCAGCACCATAAAAATGGGAGAAGGATGTGGCAACCCACTCCCAAGGCAATCCCGAAACAATCTGCCACTGAAAACCCTATGAGGGTCACTATGAGTCGGATATGACTCGACGGCACCTAACAACAACAACAACAACAAGTATCAGGTATTTTTATAGATAGGATTAATTAATTAATCCTCGAGCTTGCGTGATTTGCAAGTGCTGGACCACTGCGCTGCATGCCCAGCCCATTTTTTTTATTTTTTGAGACAGGGTCTCACTAAATTATGCAGACTGCTTCTGGTCTCGAACTTGTGATCCTCCTGCCTCCACCTCCCCAGACGCCAGGATTATAGGCGTGCTCCACCAAGCTTGGCTCAATTTTTCAGTTTTTATGTTGCTTGGGACTGAACCCAGAGCCTACAAACACCTTGTCACTGAGCCACACCTATACTTCCCAGCCCATTTTAAATTTTATTTTCAGACAGGGTCTCACTAAGTTATGCAGGCTCCCTCTGGCTTTATACTTGTGATCCTCCTGACGCAGCAACCTGAGTCACTAGAATTACAGACATATGTCACAGCTCCTGGTGAGATAGGATGATTTATATACTACTCAATTGTAGTGTCTATTGTTGTTGTTGTTAGGTACTGTCGAGTCGGTATCCGACTCATAGCGACCCTCATAGGGTTTTCAATGGCTGACTGTTTCGGGATTGCCTTGGGAGTGGATTGCCAGGCCCTTCTCCCATGTAGTGTCTATTACATTGTATTTACTCATTGTAAGTGTGCAAAAACCAAAACGTTAGCTTTTCTTCCATATGACTCAAAGGCCTTGGATTTTTTTCTCTTTCTATGTCTTTATATTTTCTTTGGTCAACATGTTAGAACTTCTTGAGGATATAAAATAAACAATAGCAATAACAATGCTACCTCCCTTGCCAATCATTCAATCTAATATTCTTATTTTGTTTTAGTTATGTAAATTTAAACAAGTTAATAAAAAATAGTCTCTCCCTTATACTTTCAAACATTTATAATTTTTATACTTTATTATTGGGAAATTTATGCCAAAAATGCAAAAAATACAAACAATCAGCTTAATGTACTCTTATGAAATAAGCATGTATGTAATCTCTATCTCAGGTCAAGAAATTGAATATTGCAAGTACTCTAGAATTCAGCCCCTCATATGCCTCTTTCTTAATCCTATGTTCCCTTTCTTCTACTAAACATTAATCACTATCCTGACTTTATGGTAATCACTTTTTTGCTTTTATTTACAACTTGTTCTTTACAAGAACTTCTATGCTAAACTTTAATTTTGCCAATTTTGTGCAGTGCTTATATGTAGAATTCTATAGTATGTATTATTTTGTTTATGGGCTTTTGCAATCAATATTATGTTTGTATGATTTCACCACACATGAAGGGCTGCAGATCATCCATATTTCATATAATATATATGTATATGTATATGTGTACATGTATATACTATATATATACATATATTTTTTTTTTCACATTTTAGTATTGCCTATTTTCTGGATTGTTTCTACTTTGTGACTAATAGGAACAATCCAGTATGAACACTTCTATGTATATTTTTTGGGAGCTTGTTTGGAGGATTTAGCAGGGGAGCACAGTTACTCTTATGCCTTTGACCAAAGAATGGCCCTTCATCTATTGTGGATGGTCTTTCTCTTCAACGGAGCATGCAGCATTGGAAGAGATGCACATGGAGCAGTGAGGAAGGAAGGGTGCAGCTGCCTAGCCAGCCAGATTAGACGAATCAACCCTGGAGATCAATAGAGTAAAATGTGTCGCAGCCAGATCACCCTCACATCCCTATGTATAGTTTTTAGTATCCTACTGGGTAAAGACCTTGAAGTGCAATTGTTTGGTCTTAGAGTATGCATAAGCTCAATTTTAAGTGATAATCCAAATGATTTTCCAAAGGGATTATCCCATCATCAGCATATGTGAGTTTCTCTAGCTTCATTACTAACTCTAACTGATATTGTTGGTCAAATCTATTCTTACTATTTGAAGGTCAGTTATTGCTTCTCTGTTGTTTTAATGCATATTTTCTTGTTTTCTATTGACATGGTTATATTTTCAGGTTTACACATTATTTAGTATTTATCTACCTATCTCTGTCTCTATCTCTATCTCTATCTCTATCTAAAACCCAATAGTTTTCCCTTTCTGTTACACAAACACACAAAAAAATATATCATGTTGGAGTTGGATGGGATATTTCAAGTAAGTGATTCCAAAACATTTATTAGTTATGTCAGAATCATGTAAACGCTTTTGTGAAAATGGGTCATGGGCACACTCACTCAGGACATTCAGATATATTAAATCTGGAATTCTTTCCAATAACCAAGTTCTAAGTCTTGCCTTTATTCTCCTAAATTAGACTTTTGATTCTTAGTCCATTGCAATTTACAGTCTTAAGGTTTATATTCCAATTATTTTTAGGAGTGGAATACATTTCCTCCTTCCTTCCTTCCTTCCTTCCTTCCTTCCTCTCTCTCTCTCCCTCTCTCTCTTTCTTTCTTTGGAGGGGATAATGTATGGTTATTCTCATGCTATCATAGGTTAGTTTTTTAAGCCTCTGTGCTTAAAATACTTTCAAATTCAGTAGCAAATGTGAAAAGAGTTTATTCTGATTTTTGGTTTTATATTTAATATTGTGGTATGCAAAAGGCCTCCAAGAATTACTTACTCCTTTTAATGCTTAAAAGAAATAAAACCCTACCATAAATTATTAGAACATTTTGGAATTCTATAACATACATGGAATTCCACACAGAATATTCCAAATGTAAAAGATTCCAAATTTTTAAAGTGTATACTAAGAATGTTTTATATGTATATTCATTTTTCATATTTTTCTACTACTTAATTCCATTAAAAAAGCTACCACAGCTTTCAAATCAGGATTAAAGGAGCACAGTAGAAGGTCAAAAATGAATTTATGGCCAGGTACTGTGCTGCATGCCTATAATCCCAGTGACTCAAGAGTCTGAGACAGAGTATCATGAGTTCAAGCCCAGAGGCCCCTGCACAACTTAGCAAGAACTTGTCTCAAAAACAAACTGAAGAGGGCTGGGATGCAGTTCAGTGGTAGAGTAGTTGCCTACCATGTGTGAGACCCTAGGTTTAACCCTCCAGTACTGCAATAAACAAATGTATGAATTTGACTTGTATCTTGATCATGTTAAATAATGATATAGTATCTTAAGGTAATTTGGCAAAATGTGTGTGTGTGTGTGATTATATTTTATTTTATTTTGGTCTATTTATTTTTGTTGATACTAAGAATACATTTAATGAGAGAGAAGACAGTCTCACTAACCACCCCAGACAGTTCTTGTCTTGCCCATCTTATTAAATGCCTTTATAACAGATAGTATGCTTCAAAGGATTTACTATAAATAAAGTTGATGTATCTGGAAAATTATTTGCTGTCTTTTCCAACAAAATTAAACATAAAGAGAAATGGGACCTAGTCTTCTTTGATCACTACTTAGCCCCAGGGCCAGACAAGGATCAAACATAAGGTATATGCTCAATAAATAGAAATTATTCTCAAAAAAGTTTCTGAATGAATTAATAAATATACCCACTTTCAAATATACACACACACACACACACACACACACACACACACACTCTATATTTGGCTGCCTCCACATCTGTCAGTTTGCCACACTATGGGATCCTTCATGTTGCTGTGCTGCTGAAAGTTATACCACTGGTATTACAGATACCAGCAGGATCACCCATGGTGGAAAGGTATTAGCTGAGCATCCAAACTAAGACAGACTAGCAAAAAGGACATAAATAAACTACTTCCAAAACAACTAGCCATTGAAAAGACTTTGCATAGCAGAGAAACACTGTCAGATATCGTGCCAGAAGATGAACCGCCCATGTTGGAAGGCACTCAAAAGACAGCTGGGGAAGAGTTGCCTCCTCAAAGTAGAGTTGACCTTAATGACAGGAATGGAGTAAAGCCCCAGTGGCCTATATTTGCTAATGTGGCATGACTCAAAATGAGAAGGAGCAAGTATAAATATCCATTAATAATTTGGACATGAAATGTACATATTATGAATCTAGGAAAATTAGATATTGTAAAAAGGAAAATGGAGTGCATAAATATTGACATTTTAGGCATCAGTGAGATAAATTGGACTGTCATGGGCCATTTTGAATCAAATAATCATATAGCCTACTATGCTGGGAATAACAACTTAAAGAGAAATGGGTTTACATACATCATCAAAAAAGACATCTCAAGATCTATCCTAAAGTACAATGCTGTCAGTAAGAGAATAGTATCCATATACCTACAAGGAAGGCCAGTTATTATGACTATTCAAATTTATGTACCCACCATTAAGTCCACAAGGGAAGATAGGGAAGATTTCTACCAGCTTCTGCAATCTGAAATAGCTTGAACATGCAATCATGATGTACTGATAATTACTTGTGACTGGAAAGCAAAAGTTGGAAGCAAGAAGGCTCAGTAGTTGGAAAATATGGCCTTGGTGACAGAAACAATGCTGGAGATTGCATGATAGAATATTGTGAAACCAATGACCTTTTCATTACAAATATATTTTTCACAATATAAATAGTGACTATAAACATGGAAGTCACCATATGGAACATCCAGGTACCAAATTGACTAATTTATGGAAAGAGATGATGAAAAACTTCAATATCAAAAGTCCAAAAGAGACCAGGCACTGATTGTGGATCAATTCATCAACTGTTCATATGCAGGTTCAAACAGAAAAGGAAGAAAATTAGAACAAGTGTAGGAGAGCCAGGTATGACTTTGAATATGTTCCACCTGAGTTCAGATAACAACTCAAGAACAGGTTTGATGCATTAGATACTAATGAGAGAATACCAGCTGAGTTGTGGCATGACATCAAAGTCATCATTCATGAGGAAAGCAAAAGGTTATTAAAAAGACAGGAAAAAGAGAAAAGACCAAATTACATGGCAAAAGAGATTCCCTTGAAAGTGGAGCAGCTAAAGTGAAAGGAAGACATAACAAAGTCAAGAACTAAACAGATTTTAAAATACAGCTCGAGAAGAAAAAATAAAACATTATAATGACATGTGAAAGAGCTGAGAATAGAAAACCAAGAGGGAAGAACATGCTGTGTTTATATCAAACATAAGGAATTGAAGAAAAAATTCAAGCTTCAAATGGCAATAGTGAAGGATTCTACAGAGAAAGTATTAAAGGACTCAAGAAACATCAAAAGAAGGTGGAAAGAATACACACAGACATTATACCAAAAAGGATTGATGGATGACCAACCATTTTAAGAAGTTGCATATGATCAGGAACTAATGGTACTGAAAGAGGAAGTAGAAGCTTCCTTGAAGGAATTTTCAAAACAGAAGACCCCAGAAATAGATGGAATACCAAAAGAGAGGTTTCATCAAGCAGATGTAGCGCTGGAGGTACTAATGTGCATGCCAAGAGATTTGGAAAACAGCTATCTGGTCAACTGACTACAGGAGATCCCTGTGTGTGCCTATTGCCAAGAAAGGGGAAAAACTGAATGTAGAAATGATTGACCGATATCATTAATGTAACCCAGGAGTAAAATTTGTTAAAGATCCTTCAAAAGTGACTGCAGCAGTATATAGATAGGGAACTTCGAGAAAATCAAGCTGCATCCAGAAGTGGGTGGGGAACCAGGGACGTCATTGCTGATGTGAGATGAATATTAGCCTAAAACACAGAATACCAGAAAGGTGTCTATCTATGTTTTAGCAACTATACAAAAGCATTTGACGGTGTGGATCATAACAAATTATGGATAACACTGTGAAGAATGGGAATACAAAAGCACTTAATTATACTCATGAAGAATGTGTACATGGATTAGGAGGCAGTTGTTGGAACAGAACAAGAAACATTGCCTGTTTTAAAGTAAAGAAAAATGTACATCATGGCCATATCCAATGGCTGTACCTCTCCAATCTCTATGCTGAGCAAATAATCTGAGAAGCTGGACTTTATGAAGAAAAAGGTGGCATCTTGATTGGAGGAAGACTTGTTAACAACCTGCATCATGCAGATGACAAAACTTCACTTGCCTAAAGTGAAGAGGATTTGAAATATTTACTGATGACTATCAAAGAACACAGCCTTCAGTAGGGCTTGCACCTCAACATGAACAAAATGAAAATCCTTACAACTGGGTCAGTATGCAACTTCACAGTAAGTGCAGAAAAGATTGAGGTTGTCCAAGATTTTGCTTTATTTGGTTCTACAATCAACACTCATGGAAATAGCAGTCAAGAAATCAAAAGACACATTGCACGGGAAAAGCTGTCTTTAAAGTACTGTAAAGATGCCACATTAAAGATGAAGTTGCACTAGAGTCATGCCATGATATTTTCAGTTGCATCATATGGTTGTGAAATGTGGACCTTGAATAAGCGAGACAGTAGAAGAATTGATACTTTTTAATTATGGTGCTGGAGATGAATATTGAATATACCATGGACTGGCATAAGAACCAACAGATCTGTCCTAGAGGAACTGCAACCAGAGTGCTCCTTAGAAGCAAGGATGGCTAGACTGCGTCTTATTTTGGATATGTAGTCAGTAGGGACCAATCCCTAGAAGGACATCGTGTTTGGGAGAGTGGCAGGTCAAGGATAAAAAGGAAGACCCTCAACTAAATGGATTGACACAGTGGCTGCAGCTATGAGAGTAAACATAAAAAAGATTTTGTGCCTGGCATAGAATGGGGGAGTGTGTTTCATTCTGTTCTACATAGGTTTGGTCTGAGTTGGACCCGAATTGAAGGCACCTAACGCCTGCAGCTGTAGCCCTGCGACATCCAATCCTGTCAGATTTCGGAAGCTAAGCAGGGTTGGGCCTGGTTAGTACCTGGATGGGAGACCGCCTGGGAACACCAGAAGCTGTAGGCTTGGGAGAAGGACCTGGCAACCCCCTCCCAAAAATCAATCTGCCATTGAAAACCCTATGAACAACAGAGAAGCACTGACAATAGTTTCCCCTGTTGTACAGAGGGTCACTATGAGTTGGATACCGACTCGACGGCACCTAACAACAACAAGTTATTTGGCTAAAAGACTCATTAGCTGGTGTTCTGATAAATTATTTTACATTGTGGATAGTTTTACTCCCTTGAAGACATTTCTACTGAATAAAAGTAAGCATTCAAACTTATCTTTAAATCACAAAGATGTCGGCCTCCATATATATATATATATATATATATATATATATATATATATATATATATATGTATATATATTTCTTTTAGTACTGGGAGTTTAGTCTAGGGCCATGAGTATGCCAGTTAAGTGCTCTACTACTGAGACTCACCCTTGGCTGCTTTTTAATTTCTTTCTTTTTTTTAAAGTTTGAGTCAGAGTTTCACTAAGTTGTGCAAGCTGCCTCTGGCCTTGAACTGCAATATTCCTACCTCAGCCTCCTTAGTAGCTAGGATTGTTATAGGTGTGTGCCATTGCTCCTGGCCCCAATTTTCCACCTCAAATCAATGTGTTTTTGAAATCTCTTTCCTTGTTCCTGATGTTATATGCCATTGAGTTGGTGTGCAACTCACAGCAATCCTGTTTACAGCAAAACACTGCTGTAGGTGCTTCTCTGCTATTCATACGCTGATTGGTTTTTGGGAGTGGGTTGCCAGGTCCTCCTCTCAAGTCTGTAGCACCTAGTGTTCCCAAGTGATCTCTCATCCAATTACTAGCCAGGCTCAACCCTGCTTAGCTCCAAGAGCTTTGTTAGCTTCTGAGATCCTTGTTAGTGGTAATAAGTAAAAGGAAGAATAGATTTAGGATAAAAATCAAAATAATTTGGGCTAGAAAACATATGATACCAAGTGTTGAATAAACATGTCAGTTTAACTCATGACTAAACAGCCAATTCAGTAATATTTATAAGCATTGTCACCAGCCCAAAGTTGTGCTCTGGGCTGATTATCTTATTTTCTATTTATGAAATAAAAGGTGTAAATTCTGAAGGTTATAATTAGTTATTAAAGTTGAATTATTAAGTCTCCTACAACAAACTTTTCTGTGAGGAAAGGGTCATGATTTTGCTCAGTGTGACTAAAGATTAAAGTTTAATCTAATTTAAGATATTTTGTGATTTCATTTTGAACCTGTTGAATGCAGCAAGTTTCATTCATTTAATTATATTCTTATCTTCAGCAAGAAATGTTTCGGAGACTATTGTTATTGTTATTAGTTGTGTAGAATTGGGACTGACTCACAGCGACCCTCTGTACAACAATACAAAACACTGCCATACACTGTGCCACACACACCATCTTTTTGTTTGAGCCCATTGTTGCAGTCACTGTGTTTCTTCTCATTTTGAGTCATGCTATGTCAGTAAAAGGAGGTCTCAGGGGCTCTACTCTACTCCCTTCATTAAGGTTGACTCTACTTTGAAGAGACAATCTTCCCCAGTCATCTATTGAATACCTTCCAGTATAGAATGGGGGCTCATTCTCTGGCACTATATTTGACAGTGATTTTCTGCTATGCATAGGGTTTTTAATGGATAATTGTTTCTTGAGTGGCCTACCAGGCCCTTCTCCTTAGTCTGTCTTGGTCTGGAAGCTCAGCTAAAACCTGTCCACATGAGTAGCCTTGCTGGTATCTGAGATAGGGGCAGCATAGTTTTCAGCATCATAGCAACACACAAGCCTCAACAGCATGACAAGCTGACAAACATATGGGGGTCAGAGCTTGCATATACATACATGCATTTACATACATGGACATATATGTTAAACATTTATAGAGTAAAAACTGTCAATTCACTATGTTCAGTTATGTGGCAGGTGACAAACTTCTGCTTGTAAAAAGGAATCATCTTCTTGATGAAATTCTACCCCTTCAGAGTGAAGTCAAGAATAATGGAAGGTGTCAGTGAGCACTCCATATGTACCCAGCTCTGTTCTAATTGTTTTACTCAACAGTCCTGGGAAGTGGGTGTTACCATGATCTCTACTAACAGCCTTGGGAAAGGGAAGAGTACACCGGTGAAATAATCTAGCAAAGGTCATAAAATAAGAAAACAGTGGAGCCAAAACTTCAATATAGGTAGATACTTCTGGGGCCCTAGCTCTCATGCTCCAAGTCACTTAGGACTTGTCCTGCCCCATCTACCTAAATGACCTTTCCTCACTGCTCTCCTGAGACACTCAGTTTGTACCTCTCTCTTATCACTCATTACCACTTCTATATTATCATCTCCAGGATGGAAGAAAGGTTCTCAATTTTGATGTTTAATAGTCATTATGCAGGTAAAGGAAACAGAAATAGATAACATGATGCTAATAATTCACATCCCTATTACATTTATCATTTTACTTCTGAAATGCTTTATAAGATAAATTCAGTATTATGGGTAAATGAAGGCCTTACTTTCCAACTCCCTATGCTCATTCTCTGATTTCCTCCCTTTGAAACAGGCATTATTGTGAATTTCATCTCCATTTTTCTGATTGTATTTTGAAAAATTTAACATACACGTATTTGTATATGCATGTGTACATATATAATATATAACTAAAGATTCATAAAATACATAAAATATGGTGTTCCTTGATGTGCTTTTGAAAATTTTACATATACTTTGGTATATGCTATAATTATGTAAATGTCATTTTAAAATCTCACATTATATTTCTAATTTTAATGGAATTAAAACACATATAAAGTGCACTAATCTGAAGTATGAGCTGGGATTTAGCTCAGTTGGTAGAGCGCTGAGCTACAGTCTCTGAGGTCCCGAGTTAAATTCCCAGCACTGCAAAAATGGGAGAAGGACCTGGCAATCCACTCCCAAGGCAATCCTAAAAAAAAAAAAAACAGTCAGCCATGGAAAACCCTATGAGGGTCGCTATGATTTGGATACCGACTCGACAGCACCTAACAACAACAACAACAATCTGAAGTATGCTGCTGAATTAATTTTTCTCCAATGAATGGACCCTTAAATACTCAAGTAGGTTATGGTAGGGAACATTACCAACCCAGGAAGAAACTTCCCTGCAGTCCACATTCAGTCATAATTCCCAAATATAATCACTCCCTTGATTTATATCACCATGGATTGGATTTGTTATTGTTTTAACTCTAAACAAATGGAATCAAAGAATATGAATTCTTGTGTCAGGGTTCATTCACTCAGCATTATGTTTATGACATTTTTCTCCATCTTTATCATAGAGCAATAGTTCTTTTGCTTCCATTATTCAACAGTCTTTCCTTATATGAATGCACTAAATTTATAGATACATTCTACTGATGATGGTATTTGGTTACTTCTAGTTTCCCACTAATGGAAAAATAAATTGGCACAACCATTTTTAAAACCACTGGGCTATAATATAATGTACTATACTAATATGCCTGCAGTCATACCACTGTGGTATCTGATCCCATCAGATCTCAGAAGATAAGCAGGGTTGGATCTGGTTGGTACGTTGATAGAAGACCTCCTGGAAACACCAGGTGCTGTTGGCTTGGGAGAAGGACCCAGCAACCCACTGCCTAAAAAACAATCAGCCATTGAAATACGTATGAATAGCAGAGAAGCACAACAATAGTGTTTCATCCATTGTACATAGGGTCTCTATGAGTCAGACACCAA
Organism: Pedetes capensis; assembly: GCA_007922755.1. Lineage (NCBI taxonomy): Eukaryota > Metazoa > Chordata > Mammalia > Rodentia > Pedetidae > Pedetes > Pedetes capensis. The sequence goes on from VMDO01015896.1 coordinate 40,106, forward strand.
CTCAACAGCATCTAACAACAGCAACAACAAACCAACCTACTAAAGCAAAGAATACAATACATTTTCATTTAGTTCAGTTGGTAGAGAGCTGCTCTGTGCTCTCTAAAGCCCTGGATTTGATCCTTAGTACCACAAAAGTGGGAAAAGGACTCAGCCACCCACTCTCTAAACAAACAGTCATTGAAACTCTTACAAATAGAAACGAAGCACTGACAGTAGTGCTGGGTATAGCAGAGTGTTGGGTACTGTTTCATTCTGTTGTGCAACAGACTCGCTATGACTCAGCCCCAACTTAACAGCACCTGACAACAACAACAAACAACAACCTAACAGAAATGCATTTACATGAGGGTCAGCAACCAATGTACAATAATGTTCAATAGGATAGTTTTTTTTTTTTATAACTAAAACAGTTTTTTTCAATTCTAGTCTGTTAATGTATGGATTTAGTAATCCATACATTAATCTTAGACCACTTTAGAATTTTTCATTGTGTGAATACTAATATTTTATTTTGTTGTTATAAATAATTGTGCAATGTCTTATGAAATATACAAAGGTTCTCTAAGGTATACATATATTGAGAAGCCAAAATGATTGATATTTTTAGAATCAGCATATTTGAAATACTGCTGCTTATTTGAAAATTACTCTACAAAACAGTTTATCCTGACTAAGAATTTTTGTATTTCACATGTTTAATGATATTAAGGATTGTCAGGTTTATTCTTTGTGAATATAATGTATTCTGTGAATGTAATTGACTGTTCTTGCTTTGACTTACATTTCCCTAATTAGTAGGGATATGTATGCAGACATAATACCAACACACCCCAGACAACATAGACATAACTTTGAGACATGTCTCCAATGTCTAAGATACCATCTCCTACATGGGCCACATGCTACTTCACTCATTGATGTTCTGCTTTGCACTTCAAGTTTCTTTCTCATCTCTACCACCCATTTCATTAATTTTATGATTTTAATATAGTTTATTATATAATAAGACAAATATAATGCCAGATTCAGGAATGGTTAATTCATCCACTAATTAATGCCTCAAGTATTCAGAATCCTTATTGTTGCTCTGAAATATACTGGCTACCATCATTTTAAGGCTGGCTGTCTTTATGGTGGCTAGATGGTGGCCCGTTGTGATTAGGAATATTCTCTCAAGAAGAAGCAAATCTGTCTTTCACCTAGTAATTAGAATAATCTTTAGTCATTTAATCTGGTTTTTCTTCCATAATATGGTCATGCCCTTGTTATGGCTTGAACACAAAATGTTCCCCACAGGCTCATGTATGAACACTTGGTCCCCAATTAGTGGCACTGCTTTGGTAATCTCTGGAATCTTTATGAGGTAGGGCCAAGGTGGTAGAAGCAGTCACTGGGGCCTCTGAAGGTGGTTCCCAGACTCAGGTTCCAGCCTCATTTTCTCTGTTTCCTGGTCTGCTGTGATATGAACAACTTCTGTCACATGCCATGCACCATGGACTGAGGTCCTTGGCCATGCCTTCACTGTCACTATGGACTGAATGAAACAGGCCTTCAACCCATGAAAATTGGGCTCAGATTCTGTTACAGATTTAGTATGTTGAAGTGCAGAGGGTCCAGTTCTATTTGGGTTTGGGTTTAATTCCTATGTGTTGATAGCAAGGCATCAATTTACCCTACCCTCAAATGCTGAACCTGTTTGAATTCAAGCATTTAAATTTTTTTTCTCTGAACCTAAACCTTAACCCAAACCCAGTGAAAAATTGAATTCAGCTTCAGCTTTTAATTTTTTTTCGATCATGAGCCATTTTATTATACCTAAGAAGCATAACATTAAAAAAATTACCTATCTACACATAGGCTTAAAATTTTAAAGTGAAATCTGAACCCAAAGCCTCTACATTTTAAACATATTGAACCCAAACCTTAACCTGAGCCTAATTTTTTTGTGAGTTCCAGGCCCTGGACTGCAACCTTCTGAAACCATAAAAAATAAGTGAATCCTTTCTCCTTTTGTTTATTTGGTAACTAAGACCTTAATCCCCACCGGACATTTGACCATGTCTGGGAACATTTTGGTTGTCATAACTGGGGAAAATGTTACTTGTATCTGATAGACAGAGGCCACAGGTACTGACAAACATCCTACAATGCATAGGGCAGCCATTATTGCAAAGAAATGCTGGACTCAAATGTCATTAGCACTAATTTAAGAAACCCAGAGTTAACCAAATTATATTGGTCCCTCTGAAGAGAGCTCCCACCTGTTGTCCCATTGTTCATCAACATAAATGGTTATCCTTACAATTGACTAAAGGACACTGAAGGATCTCATCTTTATCAGCAGCCCTACTTTCATTCTCTTTCACTCTCTACCTTGCTCAGTGTTTCAGAGACAGTTATTGATAACTTTCTCCTCAGAGTCTTCTCCTAACTACGCTTCTCACTGCTACCACTTTCTTATATTTCAGTCTTTTGTCAATTTTCTTCACAGACAATCACAATTTGTAGTTATATGCTTATATATTTGTGACTTTTCTTCTTCAAATCTCACATATCTGTCAGCTTGTCATGCTGTAGGGGCTTGCATGTTGCTGTGATGCTGAAAGCTATGCCACTAGTATTTCAAATGCCAGCAAGGCCACTCATGGTGGACAAGTTTCAGCTGAGCTTCCAGACTAAGACTGATTAGGGGAAATACCCAGGAGCTCACTCCTGAAACAATTAGCCATTGGAAACCCTATGAATAGCAGAGAAGCACTTTCAGATAATAGTGGGAGAAAATGAACCCCCCGGACATTCAAGAAATGACTGGGGAAGACTTGCCTACTCACGTATAGTCAACCTTAATGACAGGAATGGAGTAAAGGCCCTGGGATTTCCATTTGCTGATGTGATGACTCAAAATGAGAAGAAACACAGTGACTACAACAATGGGCTCAAATATAAAAAGATCATGTGCATGGCACAGTATTGGGTGGTATTTTGTTGTTTTGTGCATAGGGTCATCATGAGTTGGATCCAATTAAGCACAGTAAATCCATGATGGTTTCTTTTGATTTATGTATATCTTCAGGTATATATGCATATACTTGTACACACATTATTTAATACATGTATGTAAACAAATATATTGTTATATATGAACAATGTCATTTCTGAATGGTGAGATTTCTTAGCAACTTTTATTTTCCTGATTTTGCTCATTTATGGATATTTTGTTTGTTTTTCTACAATGGTTATGTTATTTTTGTAAAAAAAATCAATACAGTAAAAAGAATAAAAGGATAAAATCTCAAAATATACTGACATATAAACCAGGCATGATGGCACATGCCTGTAATCCCAGAGGCATGGGAGGCGGAGGCAGGAGGATAGCAAGTTTGAGACCAGAGGAAGTTTGTGTAATTTAGGGAGGCCCTGTCTCAAAAAGAGAAAAAAAATGGGCTGGAGGTGCAGCTTAGTGGTCCAGCACTTGCAAAGCATGCAAGCATGAGGCCTAGGGTTCAACTCCTAGTGTGTGTGCGTGTGTGTGTATGTGTGTGTGTGTGTGTGTGTGTGTGTGTGTGTGACCTTAGTATATAATGACTTTAGATCCAATATAAGCTTCAAAATGCTCTTTAATATTCTGTTGGAATTATTCTGATGTGACTTTCTCAAGCAGTAGATTTTGGAAATATCTGTGGTGGTAGCTCAGTACTCAGGGGAAATAGCTGTTTTCTTTAGCCACAGGCATCTTCTTGTTTTGTTGTTGTTTTCATAACTTTTTTCATGAAACTATATGTAAGTTCTTGTCAGGACACATTTAATAATAATAACATAATTTAGCTTTGGCAACCGCAAAGAATGCATTTTTATTATTCAAATAATTTAATTTTGTCATCAAAGATGTTCAGCACTTTAGGATCAGTTTAAAGCAGATTTTTGAAAATTCAATGTATACTTCAATCAAGTAAATTGTGCTAGCACATAATATTCATTTAGGACAATTTTATGTATTTAGTGAAATAATGCTTAATTTTCTCTGAATATATTTCACATAATATAGCCAAGAAAAAAAATATAGAGTATAGTGTTAAGAACTATTGGGTGGGTTGAGTAATGGGGACATGTTGGTTGGATCAAGGAATCACAGAATGGAGAGGATGGGAATTGGGTGAAAGAATAAATACTGTGAAGGAAGAAAAGGTATATATAGAGCAAACACAGTCTAAAGAGGCTTATATTGTAACAATTATAATTCAGGTTAATGGTGTTTTATACAAAATGTTTGACTCCTGATGTATTTCAGAATTCAAACCTTTTTTAGATTTGAGAAACACTGTTGTTGTTGTTAGGTGCTATTGAGTTTGGTCCAACTCAAAGTGACCCTGAATGAAATACTCTCTGACAGTGTGTCATACCTGGCACTGTTGTCAGTGCTTCTCTGTTATTTACAGGGTTTTCAGTGGTGGATTGTTTTTGGAGTGGGTTGCCAGGCCCTTCTCCCTAGCCTACAGCACCTGGTATTCTCAGGCAGCCTCTCATCCAAGGACTAACCAGGCCAACTCTGCTTAGCTTCTGAGATCAGGTGGGATCAGATGCTAGGGTAATATGGCTGCAGATGAGAAACACACTAAGACACATATACTCCATCACATCCATTGGGGTGTAGTACAACACCCTACAATCACATTAATTACTCCAGTAAAATAAATGCATATTTGTTCTAAATGGGTTGAATATTTACACGAGGCTAGCTGTAGTCTCAAACCAGTCCAAATAAGGCTTTGCTATCAAATGAGTTGAAATTCAGTCAGATTTTATTATGAAAGGAACTAAACTAAACTAAAAGTTTCAGATTTGCAGTTTTTGGAATTATAGATAAGTGCTGGCAATTTTATGAAACATTCATTGATCAATTATTATGTGCTACACAAATGCTACACAACCTTATAATTCAATTAGTTCTACTCATTCTCCCTATGTTTGAAATGAAGGAGTAAAGGGACAACACAGACAACACAGTTAGGGAGGTCACATAGTTGAAAGGGCACATAACTAGAAAGTGAAGGACCAAGGATTTGAATGGAGGCAATCTTTTACATATTGAATTTCTCACAATATACTTCAACAACTTACCTGTGGCTTGCATGCATGATGTGAATAAAGCAGAAGCTAAAGGTGAAGCCAAAGATAAAGAAAGGATGCATAAAACCTTTAAGGGAGAGGAATATGGTAGAAATTAAGTATGCAGTGTGATTATCTTCAGTGAGCTATTTCTAATCTATGGACTATCAGTACTTTTCCAATGACTCTCATTTGTTATGTGCAATGAAAATATTTTTTGGAAGAATTATCTGCAGAACAAATTAAAAAGCAAGAATAATTCAATTGCTAATCCTTATTATTCTTAAATAAAATTCACATATAATTTGTAAATCCTAATCCTTCCATGCCTGGAGGAAATCACCTTCAAAATTAAATCTTACCAGTATCTATGAACAGCTTTTGAAATTTTAAAATGGCCTTGGTAAGCCAGTGTATTTTGCTTGGAATATAAGGTGACCTTGGAGCATCAAGGCGTTGGTGCTCCCCCTAGGTTATTTTTCTAAACTTGAAGATCTATCTCAAGTTGTCAAGAGAGGGAAACTTGTTCATATCCCACACTGTTTTTAAGAAGATGCAAAAACAGTCAATGTTTGCCCCTGGAAAGCTGTCCACTAGTTTCTTCCATACTTCAAAAAGTCAAGCACATCTGTTGTATAATGGAAAGATGTAAAATCCAGAGAAATAATGACTGATTTCTGACTGCAGGGCAGTACTGAAATAGAGTGAGAAGACCAAGTTACATCTCTTTTCTGGCTACAAGATCCTCAGGTTTAGAGTGAGGAATGTACACAGGGGTATCTTTCCGATATTCTGGTTTTGTGTTTTATCACTTCTATCATAATCAGTTGTTTGTAGTATCTGATATATTATAAATATTGTAAATATAAGCCAGGTGTGGTGGCTCATGCCTGTAAACCCAGAACTTTGGTAGGCAGAGGCAGGAAGATTGCAAGTTTGAAACCAGTGGCAGTCTGCATAATTCAGGGAGACCCAGTCTCAAAAAGTAAAATAATGGGTTGAGGGTGTAGCTCAGTGCTGAGGCACTTGCAAAGCATGCAAGCATGGGGCCCTGGGTTCAACCCTCAGTACCGTAAAAATAAATAAATAAATAAGAATATAAATAAATAAATAATATTGTAAACATAGAATGTGTTACAAATTCAGGTCTTGAGCCTATCAGAGATATGATACTTTTATCCATTCATATAACAAATATTTGTTGAGTAGCTACTATCAGGCAATGCAAACTGTCATAAAAAAACTGAAGAAAAAGTATAAAGGATTTCTTTCTTCATGGAAATCTCTTCTTAATGGGAGATACAGATGATTAAATGGATAATGAGAATACAGTGTAATTTGTGCCATGATGGATTCTGTGGGAGTGAGGAGGAGGTACTTAATTCAGAATTAAAGCAAGGTTTTGTAATAGAGTGAAAATTTATTTAAAACCCCAGTGTCTTTAGTAGCCACTCTCTTCTATTTGAAGCAGCATAGCTCACATTAGTTGAAAATTAAATTATTTTAGTTTCTGATTCTCATTTATCATGCAACAGAGATTGCTAACACAGATAAAGGGGAAAAAACCCTTTGAGTAGGTCTTATGTGGTGTAAACACTCATCTAGTGTGGAGGGCTGCTTATCTTATCTGGCAAGTGTGAACTGGGTTGTTGTTGTTGTTAGGTGCAGTCGAATCGAGTCTGACTCATAGCGACCCTATGTACAGTAATCGAAACACTTCCCGATTCTGTGCCAGGCAAACGATCTTATTTATGTTTAAGCCCATTGTTGCAGACACTGTGTCAATCCATCTGGTGGAGGGTTTTCCTCTTTTGCATTGACCTGCCACTCTTCCAAACATGATGTCCTTCTCCAGGGATTGTTCTCTCCTGACTACATGTTCAAAATATGTAAGATGCAGTTTGGCCATTCTTGCTTCCAAGGAGCACTCTGGTTGTACTTCTTCTAGGACAGATTTGTTGGTTCTTTTGGCAGTCCATGGAATATTCAATAGACATCTCCAGCACCACAATTCAAAAGCATCAATTCTTTTTCTGTCCCTCTTGTTCAATGTCCAGCTTTCACAACCATGTGATGCCACTGAAAATACCATGACATGAGTCAGACGCACCTTCGTCTTCAATGTGACATCTTTGCTTTTCAATACTCTAAAGAGATCTTTTGCCACAGCTTTTCCTAGAGAAATGTGTCTTTTGATTTCTTGACTGCTGCTTCCATGGGTGTTGATTATAGAGCCAAGCCAAGCAAAATATTGGACAACCCCAATCTTTTCTCCACTTACTGTGAAGTTGTGTGCTGACCCAGTGGTAAGGATTTTTGTTTTGTTGATGTTTAGTCGTAACCCATATTGAAGGCTATGATCTTTGATCTTCATCAGTAAATGTTTTAAATCATCTTCACTTCCAGCAAGCAGAGTTGTGTCATCTGCATAATGCAGGTTGTTAATGAGTCTTCCTCCAATCTTGATGCCACGTTCTTCCTCATAAAGTCCAGCTTCTCGGATTATTTGCTCAGCATATAAATTGAAGAGATAGGGTGAAAGTATACAGCCCTGATGCACACCTTTCTCAACTTTAAACCACTCAGTGTTTCCTTGTTCTATTCAAACAACTGCCTCCTAGTTCATGGACAGATTTCTCATGAGCACAATTAGGTGTTCTGGTATTCCCATTTTGCAAAGTGTTATCCATAATTTGTTATGATCCACACAATCAAATGCTTTTGCATAGTCAATAAAACATAGATAGACATCTTTCTGATATTCTCTGCTTTCAGCTAATATCCACCTGACATCAGCAATGATGTCCCTGGCTCCCCGCCCTCTCCTGAATCCCGCTTGATTTTCCGGTAATTCCCTGTCTATGTACTGCTGCAGTCGCTTCTGAATGATCTTTAGTAGAATTTTGCTGGTGTGGTATATTAATGATATTGTCCGATAGTTTGCACATTCAGTTGGATCCCCTTTTGTCGAATAGGCACAAATATGGATCTCTTCCAGTCAGTTGGCCAAGTAGCAGTTTTCCACATCTGTTGGCATAAACATGTTAACACCTCCAGTGCTGCATCTGTTTGTGGAAACACCTCTATTGTTATCCCATAATTCCTGGAGCCTTGTGTTTTGCCAGTTCTTTCAAGGCAGCTTCCACTTCTTCCCTCAATACCATTGGTTCCTCTTCAAATGCAACCTCTTGGAATGGTTGGTCATCTACCAAGTCTTTCTTGTATAATGACTCTGTGTATTCTTCCCATCTTCTTTTGATGTTTCCTGCATCATTTCATATTTTCCCTGTAGAATCTTTCACTACTGCCACTCAAGGCTTGAATGTTTTCTTCACTTCCTTAGGCTTGAGAAACAGAGAGTGTTCTTCCCTTTTGGTTTTCTGCCTCCAGCTCCTTGCACATGTCATTATGATATTTGTTTTTGTCATCTCGAGCTGCCTTCTGAAATCTTCTGTTTAGTTCCTTAACTTCATCATGTCTTCCTTTTGCTTTTGCTGCTCGACATTTGAGGGCAAGGTCCAGTGTCTCTTTTGACATGTAATTTGGTCTTTTCTTTTTTTCTTTTCTTTTAAAGACTTTTTGCTTCCTTCTTGAATGATATCTTTTATGTCATGCCATAACTCTTCTGGTCTCCTATCATTTGTGTCTAATGCATTAAACCTATTTTTGAGGTGGTCTCTGAACTCAGGTGGGATATACTCAAGGTCATACTGTGGCTCTCGTATACTTGTTCTAATTTTCTTCAGCTTCAGTTTGAACTTGCATATGAGAAGTTGATGGTCTGATCCACAGTCAGCACCTGCTCTTGTTTTGACATTTTGTACAGAGCTTTTCCATCGGCTCTTTCCACATATGTAGTCAATTTGATTCCTGTATGTTCCATCTGGTGAAGTCCATGTGTATAGTGTCCGTTTATGATCTTGAAAAAATGTATTTGTAATGAAAATGTCATTGGTCTGACAAAATTCTATCATGTGATCTCCAGCTTCGCTTCTGTCACCCAGACCATATCTTCCAACTACTGAGCCTTCTTCTTTGTTTCCAACCTTTGCGTTCCAGTCACCAGTGATTATCAATATGTCTTGATTGCATGTTTGATCTATTTCAGATTGCAGAAGCTGATAGAAGTCTTCCCTTTCTTCATTTGTGGCCTTAGTGGTGGGTGCATAAATTTGAATAATAGTCATATTAACTGGCCTTCCTTGTAGGTGTATGGATATTATTCTATCATTGACAACATTGTATTTTTTTTTTTTTTTTTGCGGTGCTCGGAGTTGAACCCGGGATCTCAGAGACTGCAGCACAGTGCTCTACCAACTGAGCTAAACCCCAGCCCGACAACATTGTATTTCATGACAGATCTTGAAATGTCTTTTTTGATGATGAATGCAACCCCA
>VMDO01015897.1:0-42185 GCA_007922755.1 Pedetes capensis
GTAAGTGTAGATTTCTTATCATTCCAGATAATGCATCATTATCAGGAGCTGCAGCAATAAGCACTCTGCCATCTCAACTCTCAATTCTCCTCATTCTTTATATTTCCAATAATGATTTCTTTAACTTTATCCAGCTTCTTCCTTTTTCTCACTTTGAAATGTCTATTACTTAAAACTCTATTAGTTCTGAAATTTTTTTCAAATCTCATAACTTGATATCTACTTCAAAATTCAAAAAGAAAAGAAAGAAAGAAAGAAAGAAGAAAAAGGATGGAAGGAAGGAAATCAACTTAAAAACACATATATGAAAATGAACCAATCTTCTTTAGATCTCAAATCCATTAGGCCCATTGTTCTATATAACTTGTCTAATGTAGACTGGCCCTTTGCTTGGTTCATATATCTTTTGGTATAACAAAAAATGTATTTCACAACAATTTTTATTCATTTAAAATAAATTGAACTCTTATGTGTCTATATCAGCCTCTTACATTCTTCTATAAATATACCAATTTACTGTGACATATACTCCTAAATTCCAAATGTTGTTGTTGTTGTTGTTAGGTGCCGTGGAGTTGGCATCTGACTCATAGCGACCCTCATAAGGTTTTCAATGGCTGACTGTTTCGGGATTGTCTTGGGAGTGGATTGCCAGGCCCTTCTCCCATTTTTACAGTGCTGGGAATTGAACTCAGGACCTCAGAGACTGCAGCGCAGTGCTCTACCAACTGAGCTAAATCCCAGCCCAATTTCCAAGTAGCAAGGTTTTATTTTAATAACATATGGATGCAAAATAAATTTATCCTAACATAGGTGACTTACTTAATCACAGACTAACCTGCTGTAGTAGGCTATATTGTGAAGGGAGAAGAAACGATTCTACTCAGGGAATAGAGTCTTTATAAAATCACATGGTATTATAATACTGTAAAGATCCCATGGCTTTGCCCATGTGAGGCATGTACTCTGCCACTGAGTCACTCCCCTATCCTCAGTTTAGCTGTTCTTTTTTTTAGCATATTATAGCCTTAAATATATACATATGACTCAAAAATAGGTGCTCTCCCTATTTAATAATAAAACCTGTGAATTAAGTGTTCACATTAATTTAATCAATTTAGGTAGAAACAAAGAATAAAGTAAGATGTTTATAAAATTAAAAGACATAGATTCAGTTAATGAAAGGCTTTTTGTGGCTCATACTTTGTGAGACAACAGAAACCAAGAAGCTAATGAAACATGTACCATACCCCCTTCCTTCATGTATTCAAATTAATGGAATATATATATATATAATATATTTAAATATTACAACTCTGTGATAAGTTAAAAAATAGGTATGAATAAAAAATTCTATGAGGAATTATGAGCTGGGGTTTAGCACAGTGGGTAGATTGCTGCTCTGTGCTCTCTGAGGATCCCGGTTCGATCCCCAGCACTGCGAAAATGGGTTAAAGAATTGGCAGCCCCCTTCTGAAGCAATCCCGAAACAATTAGCCTTTGAATATCCTATAAGGGTCTCTATGAGGTGGACCTGACTCAGTGGCACCTAACAACAACAACAACAACATGAGTAATTATAATAGGATAGCTGCTAGCCAAAGAGGTGATAATATTCATATCACAGAAATTGGCAAAAAAGCTACAAAGAAGGATGTTATCATTTTCTGAAAAACTATCTCATACATTTAACAGCACACACTGAATTATGTGTCTACACCTTCCCAGTTCAACATTACGTAGGCTTTTTGTGGATTACTAAAGAGTTTTCTCTCACAGGTCCTTTTGTTTCGTTTTGTTTTAATTTCTTACTCAGTGGATAGTTTGAATTAATGTCCTGTGTGTACTCATAGAATACCAAATTGTGTTCTTAAAAGACTGGCTCTTTATTTTTCAGTTGGTACCCTGGAGAAGACTTAGGAGAGGGCTTTGTTTTATACACTTCTTTTTATGACAGAGCAGCAAGTATGAATGTTACAGCTTTATGTTAAGAATTAGATCTGTCTGCCCTTACCCAACCCCTCCCCATCCAAGTTGCATGTCTCAACTTGCAAAAAACATAAACAAAATATCTTCATCTCAACATTAGTCTATTTTTTACCTTACCTAGGGCCTGTAATAATTAAATTCTTGTCAAAATTTGGGGGTCCCTTGCTGGTTTTGGCAATCACAAGTTTTATTCTGTTGCTTTTTATATTTTTCTTATATATTTTCCTGTATATTTATTTGTTCATTTTACCAATATCTAAAATTTAGTACATAGTATGAGTATACTAATTATTGTTTACTGTATCTTAATGTTTTCCTTGTCTCTATATCTATATCTATATCTATATCTATATATATATATGATATAGTATAGTATTTCTATACTATATCCTTATACGTCCTGGTGCAATTCCCATTTCCAACAGAAGTAACTCAGAGTAAGGGCACAGAATGACTTCTACCAACATACTGGCTTTTTCTTGTAAACACTCTGCTCATCACTACCTTTTGTCATAATGAATGAAGCATTTCCATTAGGACTTAAACATGTTAAAAAGTCTTTCATGGTTTTTAAAAAAGTCAATACATCTCTATTAGTGTTGCACTTTTTGCTCATTTGAGCACAAATATTTTGAAAGCATTTAAAAATAATTATGATAACTCCTATTTATTTCCATTCTTTTGCTTAACTCAGAAACTCATACTTTAATTCCACTTTATTTCTATTATCATGGACAAATAAATATTAAGGGCATAATACTTCTCCTGCAACCACCCTGCTCTCATGTCTTGAGGAACAAGGTCACAATGCCTGTGCCATATCATGAGTGAGTAAGTTTGACTTGAGCAAAGGTCAGAGGAATCATATTAATTTCCAATAGTTATTTCTCTCATTTGTTTGATGCTATTAAAATATATACTTGTACGCAGGATATGGATGCATGTAATCCTAGTTGGTTGGGAGGTGGGGGCAGGAGGGAGCTTGGGTATCTTAGCCAGACCCTGTCTCAAAATAAAAAGTAAAAAATGGGCTGGGGGTGCAGCTCAGTGGTAGAGCACTTATAAAGCATGTAAGTTCAATCCTCAATACTGAAAATAAAACTAAACTACAATGAAATAAAATAAAATAAATGAAATGAAATATATACATGTATAAAGGACTCTTGCTTATATCCCTTATCAAAATATTACAGATTTTTCCTTCAAGTTCATTTAAAGGGTTTAACATAAGTATAAATACAATTTTATGTAGTAGCAGAATTATAATATGACTTCTACAGTTTTTATGACTAATGTATTTATTACCCATTCATACTAAAGCAATATGAAATAACACCATCAACAAAAATTATGCCTGGCATTTACACACTGTTTGAAATATGCCAATTATTGTTCTACTGTTGTTATTGGATGCTATCAAGTCAGATCTCACTCATAGAAACCCTGTGTATAACAGAGTGAAACACTAACAAACACTGTGCCATGCACACAATCTTTTTTATATTTGAGCCCAATGTTGCAGGCCCTATATTCTTATCATTTTGAGTTATGCCACATCAGCAAAAGAAATTCCCAGAGGCTTTAGTCCATTCCCATCATTAAGGTGGACTTTTCTTTTTCATACTCATTTTTTGAATGACTTCAGACTGGGAGGACTCAATTTACTGGATTATGTTTGGCAAGTCCACAGGTCTACCATTCTGGTATTGCATCCTGTCTGATCTCAGAAGCTAACCAGGGTCGGGCCTGGTTCGTCCTTGGATGAGAGACTTCCTGGGAATATCAGGTGCTATGAGCTAGGGAGAAGGACATAGCAGCCCATTCCTGAAATAATTAGCCATCCAAAACCTTATGAATAGCAGAGAAGTAACGGTAATTGTGCCTTGCATGTCAGAGTGTGGGGTGTTGTTTACTTCTGTTTTACATAGGGTCGCTATGAGTTGATGTAACTTGCCAGCACCAAACAACAAAGAAAATATATATGACAATATTTCTCAGCTATTCATAGGGTTTTCAATAGCTAATAATTTGGGAACACCAAGTCCTTCTTAGTCTGTGTTAATATAGAAACTCAATTGATACCTGTCCACCTTGGATATCCCTGCTGCTCTCTGAAGTATAGGTGGCATAGCTTTCAGCATTACTGCAACATGCAAGCCTCCACAATATGGCAAACTGACAGACATGTGAGGGAAGTAAATACTTTTAATTTATTTACCATTTTAAACTTCATAATTACTCCTATGATGTAGATGCTATTATTATCCTCTTTTTACCCTTGAGTAAATGGAGGAAAAGATATGTAGGCATTTTTCCAGGATCATTGGGTAGTAGTCTGTAGAACTAAAACCCAAACCCAGGAAACTGAGTTCCTAACACCCACGCCTACCTATCTCATTGGAAAACTTATTTATAAGATAAGTTAATAAAATGTCATGGACTACAACTTCTTCAATTTATGAAGTCATATTTCTTTTAAGTTACAATTGAATACATAGTAAAAGATTCAATGATATCATCAAAGGAATGAATAAGATTTTATTATGTTTTGGACAATGGCTGAATAGAATCCAGTCTGTGCTCACTGTACAGTCACAAAGATACTGATGCTTTTAATATTGCTGCTTTAAGAATTTTTGGATAAATGAACAAATGAAACATTTATAATAAGAATTGGTATTACAAACTGAAATTCAAGACCCATATTATATGTAGAACATTTGCAGTTTTCAACTGTTATTTTCAGGATATCATTGAAGTAATCTTCAATGATAGCCTGCAGCTAACCTTTTTAGGACTTGAATATTTTAATAATAAACCAATATTTACTAAAGGAAAACTATCGATGACAGAGTAATTTTAAGTGATTTTTAAAAAGATAATCTTTGTTAAAGTTCAAGGAAATGTATTTTTCATAATATCCCAACATATTTTAAGATATACATGGTACTGACATATCACCCTAAGAATGCATACTAAGAAATATATTTACTAGAAAATACTCGAGAGTTACTAGAGAGTTATCAGTTTAACTCTTAGCAAATGGAAATGTTAAATGGGATGATTATTGTAACTAACGAATGAAATCCTAGTAATCTGAATATTTCAGAAAAACAAAAATATAAAACACTTTCATTTTTCAGTAGCAGAACTAAAATATCAAAAAAAATAAGATATAGAACACCATAAAAGGACATTAGAAATGGCTCTGTATTATTAGTGTGTTTATTCTGCATATAATTATAAATGTTATACAGTCGGGTGTGGTAGCTTACACTTATAATCCCAGTGACAGAAGGATCACAGGTTCAAGATCAGAGACAGCCTGCATAATTTAGAGAGACTGAGACCCAGTCTCAAAATAAAGTGTAAAATTTGGCTGAGGGTGCAGCCCAGTTTCAGAATACTCATAACATATGTGTGAGCCCCTGGGTTCAACCTGCAAGTACCAATCAAAAAAAAAAAATTATAAAAACACCTCAATGACTGTTATCAGAACACACAAACCTCTATGTTCTGCCACAGACACTGTAGAGTTCCGAGTCCATAACTTGTGTTTCTGTTGATAAGACAAGAAATCTAAGAATATATATATTTTTTTCTGATAAGTAAATCTCAATTCTTCCTAGAATCTTTGGCTGACTTATTAAATTGTACTATCAATGTGTGTCAAATGAAGAAGGTGAATGTTTAGGATAATTCATAGATTTGACCTTTGAAGTTATTTTCGATGATAGATATGAAGTCAAAACAAATAGAAGCAAAGCGCAGCAAAACAAATCAAAATATATCAGAAATGATCATGGGTGACTGAGAGAAATGAAGAAATTGAGAATAAACTAGAAATTTAGAAATATCGAAAGGAAGAAATCTCCCAAAATTACATTATTCCAAAATAATTTGGAAAATGTAATTTAAAAAACATGAAATTTAATTCAGGGAGAAATAATAAAATGCTAAATAAAGAGAATAAGAACGTGTATAAAGTGATTATAATTACTGTTTCAAAATAAATCCACATTAATGAAGTTAGGCAAATAATATTTATTACATGGTAACAAGCAGTAATTAATAAGTTAGGGTTCTTATCTTCCACCATATAGTATATATATCAAATATGATCCTTTGCTCAACTTCTCAGTAGGACAAGATTTTTGGGAAGTAAAACAAGTCACATTTTCAATCAAGAGAAGCATATAATGCTAGTGTAAATCCTTTCGTTGACATCTTGGTGGCAGTCTTCTATTAACAAGTAACATTATAGAGAAAGAGTTCATTAATTATTTAATTTCAATGAAAATTCTCCTTCGTATAACAGCTCTGATGAAAATTCTCCTTCCTATAACAGCTCTGTTACACTTTTTTTGAAAGATTCCTTTGAAATCTCATCTCATCTAACTAGAAAATGATGCATTAGATAACTTCCTTCATGAAAAATGAGGTTAAAAATGCATGTTCTTTCTATGGATGATCTATTTATCAATCTATCACTCTATCTATCTTTAGAGCTGGTTAATGTGATGTCCTGACCTTGAGGTCTACAGTAACAAAGCTTTTAAAATCAAAGACAAACAAAGAAACAAAACAAACATAAAACACTATAGGAGGGTTTGAGAGGTTGAGTTTAAGCTAAAAGAGTCGTATATAAAACCCACTTACAAAATAGAATAACATTATGTTTATCTACTTGTGTTATTTATTTTTGTAAATCTAAAGGAACTTGTTTATAGTAAAATCTGCCCAGGGATATAAGTTTAGTTTTAGAGAAGTCCAGCCAATAGCCATGTGATTGCAGTAGACAGTGTTTGGATATGAAAGCAACATTTATACAGTTAATTTTACCATGCCTCTAGTGATTTCTCATACTTCACAATGCTGACTAGAATACTTTCCAGGTTTATAGTGGCCATGTGGGGAATCATGAATGTTTGGCTATAGAACAAGTGTCTCTTTGAACTTAGATACCAATCATAAGCTGAGTGTTATCTGATCCTTGCACAGCAGCATTCCAACTTTAAATAGACATGGTATTTACATTATGAATCCAAACGAGTCTAAAAAGATGCAAACAAATTATATGAGCAGGTGGTTCAGAGCACCATAATACTTACTCATGCTGTTCTACCAACACATCCCTCACAACACAAATATAACCTCATGGGGTGTCCACTATGACTGTCAAAAGAAGATTTAAAAAATGTGGCCCTGGTTTGCAGCTGAGTCTGCATGTAACTGGGATCATCCAGAAGTGGGTAGCTGCTGAAAAACAGTCTTATGCAATGTTAGTTTTGAAAAAACAGTGTTGAAAAGCAAACCAAGGGCAGAACTTAGAGCAAAATATACAATATCCACCCTTAGGAAAGAGAAGTGGCCACAAGGCACAGTTCTCAGGTAGTGACTAGTGCACAAGGCCAGTGGGTAGACTGGCTAGTTACACATCCGGATATTCATGATTAAAAGCATTAGGTTATCTGGAGATTATTTTGGATACACTCAGAATGAACACAAAGTATGTTTTTTTCAGTAGATATGACGATTAGAGGACATTCATTGCAACAATTCCTTAATGATAAGAATGAATAACATATATCTTCCTGTGAAGGTTATCTTTCTTCACTTATTCAACTTTGTTCAATAGTCACTGTGTAAAGGTAACATTATGAAACCAAAAACAAAAAAACTTAAACAAGGAAATAGTCCCAGGGTATTATTTTCAGTATTGTTGGGTTGAACCCAGGGCCTTGCACATAGCAGACAATTGCTCTGTCACTAAGCTGCACCATCAGTCCCTGTTTATTTACTTATTTTTTTATTTTGACAAATTATTTTATTTGTCAAAATTATTTATTTTATTTAAATACATTAAATTAATTTATTTGATAAATTATTTTATTTATGAGACAAAATATGACTTATCAAGAAATAGTGCTGAAAGGACTGGATATTTGCGTGAAGAAGACTTAAACTAGATCTGTATCTCTCAACCTCACACAAAAATTAATTCACAATAGATAAAGTACCTTAATTTTAGATCTGAAACCTTGAAGCTGATAGAGGAAGAAATAGGAAAAATCACTTCAAGATACGATATAGTCAATGACTTTCTAAGTAGGTCTGTAATAGCTCAGGAAATAATAGTAAAACATGACAGATCAGGTTTCATCAAATTTAAAAGCTTTTGCAAAGAAAAGGAAATAATTACCAGAGAGAGGAGGCAGCCTACAGAATTGGAGAAAATCTTTGTCAGATGTTCTTCTGACAGGAGATCAATATGCAGAATATTTAAAAACACAAAAAGTGAAGCAACAAAACAAATTATCTGATCAATAAATGAACAAACGAATTGGACAGTTCTCAAAGAAGTACACATAACCAATAAATAAATGCAAAAATGCTTAACAACTTTAGCCATCAGAGAAATGCAAATCAAAACTACTGAACTTCTTTCTGATTGTAGTCAGAACCGCTATCATTTAAAAAGAAATGCTGGCTCTGAGATTTCACCTTACACCAGTAAGAGTAGCCAAGATCAATAAAACAACAACAAATGCTGGCGAGGTTGCAGAGAAAAGGGAACACTCTTACATTGCTGGTGGAGCTGTTAATTAGTCCAATCACTGTGGTAATCTACCGTATGACCCAGCTATAACACTATTAGGAATTTATCCAAAGGGAGATGTGTTTTACCACAGAGGCACCTGCATCTCCATGTTCAATGCAGCACTTTTCACAATAGTAAGGATATGGAATCAACCAAAGTACCCATCAACAGAAGAATGGGTTAAAAAAAACTATGGTACATATACACAATGGAATACTACTCAGCAATAAAAAAAAATGAAATAATGCCACTTGCAGCAAGAGCGATGGAATTGGAGAAAATTATTTTAAGAGAACGAACACAAGCTCGGAAAGAGAAATACCACATGTTCTCACTCATATATGGGATCTGAATCAAAATTATAAGAAGGAAAAAATCCTATGCAGAGGTCAGAACATATTAATGATAAAAAAGCTAAGAATAGTATTATTATGATGGACTAAAAAATTCATGTAATAGTACTGACAATGTAAAAAGAAAGTTCACTACAGAAAAAAGTTTCTATCTTAAACAGATTTGGAACCCAAGGGTATATAGAAAAATATTACCATAAAAAGACAAGCAAATGGAAGAGAAGTCTTTGTCGGGGGGTGGGATGGGGGCAGGAAGCACACAAGAGGGTAAGGGGGAACTTATCTGTATAATGTACAACAAAATGCACATATGGAAATGTCACAATGAAAAGCATGTCAGAATGAATCACATTAAGGGGTACATTAAAAATTTCCAATAAAAAAAAAAAGAAATGCTGTCAAGGATGAACGGGAGAAAAGGAACTCACATACTGTTCTTGGGAATGTAAGTTAGCACCACCACTATAAAAATCAATATGAAGATTCTTCAATAAACTACAAATAAAACTAACATATGATCCAGCTGTACCACTCCTTGGTATAGACACAAAGGAATAAAAGGATATGATAGATATCTGCATAGTCACAATTATTCTGGTACTATTAGCAAAAGCCAAGATATAAAATTAATCTAGTGCTGAATAACAGATTAATGGATAAGGAGAATGTGCTGAATACACACAATGAATTATTGTTTAACCATGAGGGAAAACAAAATTATATCATTTTCTAAAAAATGTATTGAATTTAAATCCTGTTAAGTGAAATAAACTCAACTGTGAAAGATAGACATCACACATTTTCTTTCATGTGCAGAATCTAGAGGAAAAACAAAACCTGAAAGAGGAATAAGGATTACTTGGGAATAGGAAGAGGATCAATAATGCAACAGAAGAAAAAGAAGGAACAAGAGAAAGTTATAAGGAGGTGAATATGGTCAAAGTACATTATATGCATGAGTGAAAATATCAAAATGAGATTCTTTATTGTACAATTAATATTGGCTAATAAAACTTTAAAAACATAAATAAATGTTATTTCCCTGATGACATGTGGAAACTCTTTTTCTTTTATTCTTTCTAGTCATGGAAGGGCTTGAGCTTAGGGCCTTGTGCATGCTAAGCAATTGCTTTAACTATGGAGCTGCACCCCTAGCCCTTTTCTATTTTTTATTTGAGACAGGGTCTCAAGTTGCACAGGTTGCCTCTGGCTTTGAATTTGAGATTCTCCTGCCTCAGCCTCCTGTGTGGCTGTGATTGGAGGTATGTGCCATGGCATCCAGCCAAAATATCTATTAATATACTAATTTGTTATTTGTATATTTTCTTTGGTGAATTTCGTGTCAATGTATTTGGACTATTATTTGAGTTGCTTATTTTTATGTTGAGTTTTAAGAGTTCTTTATATATTTTGAATAAGAGACCTTAATCTGATGCCTTTCGTAAATATATTCTCCCAGTCTGTGCCATATCCTTTATTCTCTTGACAGTGTCTTACACAGGATGAAATTTTTTAATTTCAGTGAAGTCCAGTGTATCATTTTTTTTTCCTTTTTATTTTAAGGACTTGACTTTGGCATTGCACCTAAAAAATCAGTGCTAAGAACAACAAAGTTCATGTAGATTTTGTTTTCTTCATATCAGTTTATATTTCACATTTAACTCTGTGATCCATTCTGAGTTAATTTTGTGCTGACATTAATTTCTTTGTAACTCAATGTCCAACTGATCTAGGCACCTTTTGTTTACAAGGCTATCTCTATTCTATTATCTTTGCTCATTTGTTGAGATCAGTTGATTATATTTTATGTAGGTTTATTTCTATGCTCTGTACTGTGACTGATTAATTAATTAATTAATGTATTTATTCACTTATATTTTACCAGTACCTAGCAATGTTGATTACTATAACTCTATAGTAAGCCTTTTTTTCCCTCCTAGTTCTGAAGTTTGAATTTAGCACCTCCTGATTGCACACTAGGTGCATAATACCACTGAGGCACATTCCCAGCCCCTTAATTTTTTTTTTTTTTTTTGAGACAGTGTCTTCCTATGTTGTTCAGGCTGGCCCTCATCTTGAATTTGCAATCCTGTCTTAGATTCTCATGTCGTGGGAATTACAAGTGTGCTCCATGGTCCTTGGCTATAGAAAGTCTTAAAGTTTATTGGGGTCAGTCCTCCAACTTTATTTTTCTCTTGCAATATTATGTTGGCTACTTTTGGTCTTTTGTATGTCCACACAAATTTTAGAATCAATTGGTCAAAATCTGAAAATTAACATACAGGATTTTGATTGAGACTGTATTGAATATATAGATCTTGTTGGGAAAAAATAACATTTTGATAATATTAAGTATTTTCAGCCATGGACATGAACAATATCTCCTTCTATTTATTGATGTTTGTCATTAGATTTTTTAATACTTCTGTAGGTCTTGTACATATTTTTAGATTTATACAAAAGCATTTCATATTTTGGGATGATAATGTAAGTTATATTGTATTTCAATTTCACTTCCCACTTGTTCATTGCTAGAGCATAGGAGAGAGATGATCTGTTATGTCTTACTGTAACTTTCAATCCTACTTTAATTGCTAATCTATTCAAGGAGGTTATGTTTTAATTATTTACCTCATGTTTTGGTATTTCTGGGTAGATGCTTATGTCATTTTATTTTTTTTTTTTCTGTCAAAATCATTGGATCTTTCCTTTCATTTACTTATCTTATTACATTGGTTAGGGCATTCAATGTTGAAAGTGACACTAAAAAGGAAAATGTTTGATTTCTTCCTGATGTTAGTGGGGATGCTGAGTTTTTTATAATTTAATGTGATGTTATCTGTATTTTTTAAAGGATATTCCATGTCAAGTTGAAGAAGTTTTCCTCTTTTTAGTTTACTGACAGTTTTTATCATGAATTGTAATTGAATTATACAAATGTTTTTCTGCATCTATTGGTACAATCATTAGCATATTGATAAGAATTTTTGAATATTTAACCCTGCATACCTAGGATAAGTCCTATTTGTTCATGGTGTGTAATATTTTTATGCATTCTTGGATTTGATTTGCTAATACTTTGTTGTAAAATTCTGTATCTTTTCATGAGAGTTATTGGCAAATAGTTTACTTTCCTAATTTTTTTTGTGTGTGTGTTTGGTACAGGATGAGGCTGGCCATATTGAATGAGTTAGGGATCACTCATTCTGCTTCTATCTTCTGAAACAAAATAGAAAAAAATTAGTTTCTTACTTAAATGATTGGTAGAATTCCCAAGTGTACTTATCTGTGCCTGATACTTTCTGTTTTAAAAATTTATCAAATGTTTACTCCACCTCTAGTATCAGTTCCTAACCTTCACATGGCAGATGCCAATTTGGAGGCATCATCCATCTGTGGATAGATCACCTTGTCCTCATAAAAAAGACTACAATGTCCTAGGGGACACTTAGATCATGTGTACAAATGTATGCTTCCACTGGTAAAAATACTTCTCTCAGCACTACAAATAGAGTAGCAAGTGGCAAGAGAATTAACATCTGTCCAATGATATGTTACCTGATAGTCATTTTTTAAATCTCCATGGTAATAGTAATAAAGCTTTCTTCAGCTGAAGCAAAGAAATGAGTAGTTGTTGAATAATAAAACTGATGGGGTGTTCTGATTTTTCTTGCTTTAATCATCTATGTCAACTCTTTGACTTTTCATCCCATAAATACATCATGTGTGATGTGTGTGAAACCAATTACTTCAATATTTCTGATTCTCTGGTGTTTACCTTCTCTCTTTCTCTCTTTCATTTTTTTTTCTTTTTTTGTTTTGGAATATCTCAGGCAATACTGGTGATCTTAGTGACCTCTGACAAAACACTGTGTTGGGGATTTTTAAAAATATATATCCTAACTAGGGTCCCTCATGACAGCCTGAGGGGCTGACCCCTTGTTGACCCCAGGCTCATCTCACTCACTCAAACCAGCCCCTCCCATCCATCAAGTGAGCAAAGATGGCCCCTGGCCAGCCTGACCTGCCCTAACTCCCCTAATTTGATTGGCTCTCCTCAGCATTTTCAGGTACTAACTGTCCTCACCTGGCAGGTGTGTCAGTTTACCCGCTGTACCTGTCAGATGTGTGCTCTGATTGGCTGAATCCCACCATGTGACCCTTCCAGGACCCTATAAAAGTAGGGCTCCTGGACCCCCACTTCACCCTGAAGAACCTCACCTCTCTGACTGTCCCTCAACTGTTACCTGAACCCCATCACCTGGACCAGTGCTCCCTACTCCAGCAAGACCTTCTAGCAAGCCGGTGGGATCAAGCCCAGGGGCCCCAAAGAGCCGAAGGATTCTAGCAAGCCATGAAGAGCCTCCCAATTCCTCCCATCCTTGGGAAAGAGGGAGGTAGAAAAAGCAAGCTGCAAGAGGCAAGACCAACTGACCTCCACAGGACACCAGCGGCTGTGGCTGTGCCTTTAAGGCTGAGCTGTACCAGCACTTAGCCTGCAGCATTCCTAGGGCCAGCACTGAAAGGGTATAGAGCTCTGCTCTATAGGGGATGCTTGCTCCTTGCTCTCCATTGGGGGAGCACCCAATAAACCTTACCTACCCTATTTTACCATCAGAAGGTCTCCTGAGGTCCTTCGTTTACACCATCAGCCAATTGTTATGTTGAAGGTTTGGCTCTAATCTTAGCCGGGCTAGACCTAAAACCCCAACAACACTGCAGTGCAAAGTTGTGCTTCCTGGGAAGATCCAACTTGTTATGTGGAAAGGCAATATTGAGATCTATCAGTTCTACCTGACTACTGGTGTCACCAGCCACTCCAACTAAATTATAGGCAGGGAAATTAAGCTACCTTCATTCCTTTTTATCAAAAATATCATTGGCTGAATGCCATCAAATTAGAATGTTATCATAAAAACACAAAATATATGCATTGTATATATTGCATATATATACATATATATGTATATGTATATATATATGTATATATATATATATGTATGTATATATATATATATATATATATATATATATATATATACACATATGGCATTACTTTGTGATGGTGACAGACAGAAAACTAAAAGCCATAAAAGAGAAGTTCATGAATATATTAGTGGCCTTACTAAGTTGGGTATTCAGGTCTTGAAGAAGCATGAGGGAAATGCCTTTGGGGTTTGGTGTAAATTTTTTATGAAATACCAAAAGTTTGACACCAGTTTTGAAGTTTGTTGTATTGATGATCTCATGAGTTTTTATATCTAAACAAGGGAGATTTCAGATATGATAAACAGAGTCTGTACTCTTTTCTAAATGAAAATGATAAAATATAAATATGAGAAAAAATAAAATAGATATTATTGCAGTTTCTACAAATATTGTAGAACATATAATAACAGGATTTTCTCATTTTGAAAGTATTGTTGTTGTTGTTGTTATTGTTGTTGTTGTTGTTGTTGTTAGGTGCCATGGAGTTGGTATCCGACTTATAGCAACCCTATGTACAACAGGTGAAACACTATTGTCAGTGCTTCTCTGCTATTCATAGGGTTTTCAATGGCAGATTGAGAGGGGATTGCCAAGTCCTTCTCCCAAGCCTACAGTATCTGGTGTTCCCAAGGGGTCTCCCATCCAAGTACAAACCAGGCACCACCCTGTTTAGCTTCTGAGAT
Source organism: Pedetes capensis (assembly GCA_007922755.1). Lineage (NCBI taxonomy): Eukaryota > Metazoa > Chordata > Mammalia > Rodentia > Pedetidae > Pedetes > Pedetes capensis. Next base: position 14,616 of record VMDO01015897.1, read on the forward strand.
CTGACAGGATCAGATGTCACAAGGATATGGTTGCAGGCTTTGAAAGTATTACTTTTTCTTATTTACTTGTAGTCAGTGATTTGCAAATGAACAAGTGGACTAAAAGAGATCAAATCCAAAGGTTATCAGTAAACATGGCCTCAAGGCAAAGATGTTAAGTATTCATAAGCTAGGCTACAGAAAAACATGCCACTTCCATATGTCTCTTTGAATATTTTGAATTACCAGGTAAGAAGTTCAAATGCCTAGAGAGAGTTTATTTTGCTAGGAAGCTCCTGTTAGACATATAGAAAGGCCATATGAAGACAGAATTATTCTGTTCAAACTTTAACCCCAGCCTTTCCAGCACAGATGAGTGTCTGGGAGGTTAAGCCATCTTGAGTTTTCTGATCAAGACTAATCTTAAGTTAAATATCAATAAATGAATTATGTGTACAGATAAAATGCCCAGTTGGATACTTTTTAGACATTTTAATTCACAAAACCAAGAATAAAATAAAATAGTCCTTAGACTACTAAATTTTGTGCTAATGTGTAATAATATTTCACTGTAACATACTTAAATGTCATTAAAAAAGAAAACTGTGTAATTAAGAGATACTAATACAGAAATTTGTAGCACAAAAGTTTAGTGGTTAATACATTGCTTTATTATGTGAGTCATTTTTGTAATCATTTTAAGTTCTTGTTTTGTACTACTAATAGGAAGGTAATGTGAAGAGAACTGAGTTTTTAAATTTCTCAAATCCCCAAAGCCTAAAACAAAGCATATTTAAATTATACAGGAGCTTCATCAACCACAGGTGTTATATAAATTTTAATTTCATCATCGACAAATGTGAACCAATGTAATCAGTGAAACATACCAGACCCAAACCACATTCTCAGTGAAAAATGTACAATTTATGTAGCTGACTAGTAGATCTAGTCCTGTCCCTGGACAGTGAGCGTAGGTAGACAAATCAAATACATTGTACACCAACAATACTTGCACTGAGAATTGAGTGACAGGAGAATAGGGTAATCAGTTTCACACTGTATTACCTACAGAGTCAGATATACAAAAAAATTCACGTTATAATAGAACCTCAATTTCTCTTGAACACACAATAACAATTTAAACTGTGTAAGAATCATCTACATATCATGTAGCATGACCTCATACTCATGCTTCAGTATGAACACTTTAAAATGCATCCCCAGACTGTCCCCCAAGATCAGGATAACTAATCTTCCCTTTAATTATGATTTACTTCATATTCATATTCATTATATTGTCATGATTGGACAGGTCATCATTGCTAAAGCAACAAGGAGTGTTTTGGTTTTGACCTACACTCTTTACTAATTACAACTTTACTTTGGGTTGCCTCAACAAAATGGACAAGTGAATGCAAAAAATACACATTTCTGCCAGTGTTTTAAATCATTTTTGGTAATCTATTAAAATCTTCCAAATTGAGGTCTCATAATTCCAAATTTACTTCTAAATCAGAAACATATTTTTTCTCAGTCTAATAAAAATTCTAGATAACTACCCATATGAAAACAATAATTTATTTTCAGTTGTGCTCCATGTATCAATGCATGAAATAAGTGTGAAAGAAAAAAATGCTCATAATGAAATTTCTTGGAACATAAAAATCAAAACAACATATATCCCACAAAAGGAGATGTGGCTTCACAATGAATGTTCAGATTTCATTTTTGTTTTATGCTGGGATGAAAGCTGGGTATTAGAAAATAATGCTACCACTGATGTGATGATACAGTTCATTTTCATAATCCATAGTATTAAGTAGGTCAGTGATCATGAGCAAAAATGTCCTCATTAAAATTGTTGGTCTTCATATATCATATTTCATTTTATTTGGTCTTTTTAATCTATTTTCTCTGTGGTGCTAAATTGAACCTGAGGCCACACACATATCATGTGGTCTACAGTGAGTAATATACTCCTAGGTACCCAGCAACAGCAACTGTCATATTTTATCATAAGAATATTAAGAGCAAATGTATTCAGCTTTATTGTAATGACTGGGCTACTATAATAAATTAATAACATGTGCTCCTTTAGTCTATTTTATCAATTTTTGTTCTGATCTTTATTTTTTTTCCATCTATGGATTGTTTTGCTTGTTCTTGTTTATCTAAGACCTGAAAATTCATCATTACGTTATTTATTTTAGTCCTCTCTGATTTTTTAATGTAAGTATTCTTACTGGTAAACTTCTCTCTTAGCATTGCTTTTGCTGAACCCCAAAGATTTTGGTAGGTTGTGTTTTCATTTTCATTTGATTATAGGATTTTTAAAAATTTACTCCTTGATTTTTTTAAGAACACACTTATCATTTGAGAGTCTATTGTTCAATCTCCATGTATTTCTATGATTTATGTAATTTCTTTTACTATGGATTTCTAGTTTTGTTCCATTAGTTCCAATAAAATACATAAAATTATTTTAATTTTTCTGTACATTTCAAGATTGCTTCATGGCCTGAAATGTGATCTATTTCAGAGAAAATTCAATGGGCTAAGTGGGGTCTTGAAGTCACCACTATTATTGTACCTGGACCTATCTGTACTTACACATCCAGTAATGTTTGTACTATGAAATTAGGTGCACTGACGTTTAGTTTACATAAGTTTACAATTTTTATGTGATATTCATGATTGTTCTCTTCATTAATATGTACAGAACTTCTTTATCTTTTCTGAATAATTTTATCTTGAAGTCTACTTTATCTGATATAAGGAAGAATGGCTTTGGTTGCTTCTTTTGTTTGTTTGTTTGTTTGGCATCAAGTTGCTTGGTTTATTGATTTCCAACCTTTCACTTTCAGTCTGTGTATGTCATTGCCAGTAAGATAGTTTTCTTATAGAAAATAAATTGTAGGATCTTGACTTTTAAGTCAATCTACCAGTCTATGTCTTTTAATTGGAAAGTTAAGACAATTTATATTTAGAGTAGTTATTGAGAGAGTTTTGCTGATTCTGGTAATTGTGTTGAGTGTTTTCCTGATTAGTTTTCATACTCTTAATATATTTCTTTCTCGTTTCAATTTTTAAAAATTTAAATGACATATTCTTTCCTAGTTCTCTTTAGTTCATGTGCTCCTCTTACGATGTTTATTCTTTCCTGCAGTCTCATAGTTAAGACTTTCTTTCTCCTGTGTGTGAAGGCATATCTTCCAAAATGCAAGCCTGTTGTTGTTGTTAGGTGCCATTGAGTTGGGTCTGACTCATAGTGATCTTATGTACAACAGAAATAAACACTCCTTGATTCTGTACCAGGCATATGATTTTTTAATGTTTAAACCTATTGTTGCAGACACAATGTCAATCCATCTAGTAGAGGATATTCTTTTTTTGTTGACCTTTCATGCTCCAAATATAATGTCCTTCTCTGAGGACTGGTTCCTTCTGACATGTCCTAAGAATGCAAGATGCAGTCTAGCCATTCTTACTTCAAGGAACACTCTGGTTGCACTCCTAGGACAAACCATTGATTCTTTCCACATTCTGTTATATATCCAATATTCATCTACAGCACCACAGTGCAAAAGCATCCATTATTCTCTACTCTCCTTTATCCAGTGTCCAGTTTTAACAGTCATATGATGTGACAGAAAATACCATGGTATGAGTCAGGCTCATGTTTTTCTTTGATGTGACCTCTCTACTTTTCAATACTTTAAATAGGTCTTTTACAACAACATTTCCCAATGCGATGCATCTTTTGATTTCTTGACTGCTGTTTCCATGTGTGTTGATTATAGAACGAAGTAAAGCAAAACCTTGGGCAGGCTAAACCCTCTCTCCCTTTATCATGAAGTTGTTTACTGATTCAGTTGTAAATATTTTTGTTTTGTTGATGTTGAGGCACATTCAATACTGAATGCTATTTTCTTTGCTGTCAAAAGTTTCAAATCCTCTTCACTTTCAGCAATCAGAGTTATGTCATCTGCATAATGGAGAATGTTAATGAGTCTCCCTCCAATCATGATAGCACATTCTTCATAAAATCCAGCTTCTCAGATTATCCTTCAATTCCTTAAATTTGAGAAAAACAGAGTATATTCTTTTCTTTTGGGTTTCTAACTCTAGCCCTTTGTAGATGTCATTATAATATTTGATTTTGTCTTCTTGTGCAGCCCTTTGAAATCTCTTTAGTTCCTTCACTTCATCATGTCTTCCTTTTACATTAGCAGTTTGTTATTCAAGGGCAGGTTTCAGAGTCTCTTTTAACATATAATTTGGTCTTTTCTTTTTTTCCTGTCTTTTTAATAACCTTGGCTTTCCTCATGAATGATGGTTTCTATGTCATGCCACAACTCATCTGCTCTTCAATTATTAGTGTGAAATGCATCAAATCTGTTCTTGAGGTTGTCTCTGAACACAGGTGGGATATATTCAAGGTCACACTTTGGCTCTCATAAACTTGTCCTAATTTACTTCAGTTTCAGTTTGAACCTAACTATGAGCAGTTGATTGTCTCTTTCAAAATAAGCACATAGACTTGTTCTGATGTTTGGTGTTGAGTTTTTCCATAGTCTCTTTCCACAAATGTATTCAGTTTTGTTCCTGTATGTTTCATCTGCTGAATTCCATGCTTATAGTCCCTGATTATGTTGGTGAAAAAATGTACTTGCAATGAAAATTTCATTGATCTGACAAAATTCTATCAGGCTATCTGCAGCATCATTTCTCTCACCAAGGTCTTATTTTTCAAATTTTTTTTGTTGTTGTTGTTATGTGCTGTCGAGTTGGTATCCGACTCATAGCGACCCTCATAGAGTTTTCAATGCCTGACTGTTTCGGGATTGCCTTGGGAGTGGATTGCCAGGCCCTTCTCCCATTATTTTTCAAATAGTGAACCTTTTTTTTTATTTCCAACTTTTACTTTCCAGTCAGTAGTAATTATCAGTATATCCTGATTTCATGTTCAATTTCAGATGGCAGAAGCTGGTAAAAAATCTTCCCTGTATTCACCTGTGACCTTAGTGGTAGGTATGTAAATCTGAATAATAGTCCTACTAACTGGCCTTCCTTGCAGGTGTATGGACATTATTCTATCACTGACAGTGTTTCACTTGAGGATAGGTCTTAAGGTGTGTTTTTGTTTTTGTTGTTGTTGTTGTTGTTGTTTGTTTTTATGATGGCTACAATCCCATTTCTCTTTAATCTCTTGTTTCTGGCACTATAGTCCATATGATTATCTTATTTAAAATAGTCCATGCCACTCCATTTTAATTGCTTTAGTTTAGGCTTCTCCCGAAACATCTTTATCTCTCCTTTTATTTTATTTTATTTTAAGGTTTTCCCCAATTATCTTATTATTATTTTTAGTGTACATTTTAGTGGGTGTCATTATGACGTTTCCATATGTGTATTTCATTGTACCTTGCTCATGTTCACCTCCTCAAATACCCTCCCATTACCCCCTCTCCCATCCCATCCCTCCCAATGAATGGTGCTCCTTCTGTTTGCATGTCTTTATTGTATCTATCTATCTATCTATCTATCTATCTATCTATCTATCTATCATCTATCTATCCATCTATCCTCTCAACTTTTCCCTGAGGCAAAATATTAGATATTTCCTTTCTTTTCTCCCATTACTCTTTCTTCTTGCCCCTTGTCCTTCTCTTTGGTCCATTATATTTTCCCTAAGTAGGTCTCTTCTACTCTTATGAACTATATATTTTAATACTGAACATATATTGAGGTCTTACATCCACATATGACAGAAAACATGCAATGTTTATCTTTCTGTGTCTGGATTATTTCACTTAAAGTGATATTCTTTAGCTCCATTTTCAAGCAAATGTCAAGATTTTGCTTTTCTTTATGGTTGAGTAAAACTCCATGGTGTTTATATGCCAGTATTTCCTTATCCACTCATCTGTTAATGAACACCTATTGTGAACAGTGACACTATAAACATGGATGACTAGATATCTCTATGGTTTGTTTATATATAACAAAGAGTGCTATAGACAAGTCATATGTTAGTTCTCTTTTTAGTTTTTGGAACCTCTATATTGATGTACATAGTAGCTGCACCCACCTCTATCCCCACCAGTATGGTAGTAGGCTTCCATTCTTCCCACACGCTTATCAGCATATGTCTTTTGTTTTGTTGATGCTAGACATTCTAATTGGGGTGAGATGCTATCTCAATATAGTTTTGATTTGCATTTCCCTAATGGCTAAAGTTGTTGAACATTTTTTCCATATGATTGTTGGATATCTTCATTTCGGTTTTTTTCAGCAGTCTCTGTTCAGTTCTTTTGCTCATGCTTTAATAACATGTTGCGTTTTTGGTGTTTAATTTTTTCGAGCTTTTTATACATTCTGTATATTAATCCTCTGATGTAAAGCTGGCAAAGATTTTGTTCTATTCTGTAGGATATCTCTTCATTCTGATAATGTTGAACTGACAAATATGATTGCATTAAATTAGAATCCTCTCTCTTGATTTTACAAGATGACTTTATTGGACATAACAAGCTTAGTTGGCAGGTAGTTACTTTCATTGATTGAAAATTTTTATTACATGCTTTCCTTTATTTTAGGATTTGTGCCAAGAGGTCTGATGTTATTCTGATGGGCTTACTTTTGTATATGAGTTTGTGTTTCTATTTTGCACCTTTCAATGTTGTTTCTTTATTCTGTAATCTTCAGATGTTAACCTTAATGTTTCTTGAAGAGTTTATTTTCTGATCATATCTCCTTGTTCTAAATACCTCTTGTGGTTAGATATCCATTTTTTTTTCACATGGTTTGTGAAATTTTCTTCTACAACTTCAATGACTAGGTTTTCTATGCCTCTATATTTTATCTCAGCTACTTCATCTACCACGTAGATTGATAGATTTCATCTCTTAATCACATTCCAGAGTTCTTGGAAGTTGTGGTCATCTTTCCTTTTTTTTTTCATTTATTGATATATGAGTATAGTATTTTGTCAGTCTTGTATTCTATCTCTGATATTCTTTCTTCTGTTTCATCTAGTGTACCAATGATACTTTCCACAATAGTTTTTATTTGATTTATTGAGTTTTTCATTTTTAACACTTTTTAAAAATCTCAGTTTCCTTGATGAGTTCTTATTGTACATGTTGACTTTCTTACCTAGATTCTGATTTGATTTCCTTTATTCATCTGCTTCATTGTATCCTTTTAACGTCATTGATTGTTTTTTATGAGTTACTTTGGAACTGTTTGCCTAACATTTCAACCAAGTCAGAACTTTTGGATTCAGTAGTTGAAGAATTAAGGACTTTTGGAGGAGATATGCTGCCTTTTTCATGTTCCTGTTATGTTTTGTGATCTGTGTGAGGAATATTTCTTTCAGTTTTATTTTAGGGTCTTCTTAGTGAGTAAGTTTCTCTTCACAGGTCAGTCTCCTGTACCACTCCAGAAGGAGAAGACAAACCACTGCAACAGGCACAATATCCAGCCAAATCAGATATAGAAATACACTTATAATAATTTATAGCTATTACACCATCAATGTCAAAAGAATAGAAATATCATCAATAATATGCAGCAAACTATGAGGTTACAAATTACTTAGGATGAATGTAAAATTAGTAACTCTCAGAAAGAAAATGAGGGTAAGAAAAGGGGGAAAAGGAAAAGAAAGTAGCAAGGATTAGATAGAACAAATGAAATAGAACAAAAAAAGTAGAAGAATTTTAATAAGAAAAAAGTAATGAGGGAGAAAACCTTGATTGCCACCATTGAACAATAAAGAATAAAAGTGTAAACAAAATTAGATAAATATAAACAGAGGAGTTAAAAATAAAAGTCTTAAGAGATTTAATTGAAAAGGAAATAACCAGGAATGGTGGCACATCCCTGTAGTCCTAAAAACTTGGGAGGTTGAGGCAGGAGGATGGCAAGTTTGAGGCCAGAGGCAACCTGCTTAACTTAGCAAGACAGTCTCAAAAATAAACGTAAAAAAACATTTTACTGAGAATGCAGCTGTTACAGCACTTCCAAAATCATGTGTGATGCCCTAGGTTCAACCCTGCAGTACTGCTAAAACAATAAAAAATAAAAATAGTAAATAAATACATAAAATAAAGCAAAAATGATATCAAAAGTATAGTAATAAATATATATACACTGATAACAAATGGAAAAAAGTAAATAAAGAGAAAAAATACAAATTAGTAAAAAGTAAAAATGACAAAGATAAAAAGAAAAAAGAAAAAAGGCATAATACATATACAAACAATAACAACAGCAACAACAACAACAGCAACAACAAAAAACCAAGCTTGGCACCATGGCATTTACTGGCAATCCCAGCAATTCAGGAGGCTGAGGCAGAAGGGTCACAAGTCTGAGGGTAAAGGCAGCCTGTGCAACTTAGCAAGACCTTGTCTCAAAGTAAAAATAAGAGCTAGGGATATAGCACAGAGGTGGAGAAAATCCCTGGTTTCTATCCCAAGCACAGGAAAAGAAAAGAGGTAAAGATAAAGTCCTTGAGTACTTTCTTTCTGGGACTGCTATTTTTGGAGCCTGATGGAGGTGGAGATGGAGGTGGTGGTCAGTTCAAGTTGTAGTCTATTTTCTAGAAGTTATATATGTGCTGTGCCTTGGCCCATCAAGGTTAGCTGCCTAGCAGTCCTGCCTTCACTACAGGAGCCTCTTTTCTTGTGTACTCAGAACCACAATTCTTATTGTTTGTGGATTAGACAGGTATTCATACTTGTCTAGGCCTCTCAAATTTGTACTGCTGGGATGGTTAATGTCCAAACCAAGGGATATCTCTGTGCTGCATTGGGGAGTAAAAGAAGCAAAGCACACAGCACACCAAGATCTGCAATGAGTGACTCACCTCAGGGATTTCATAACTTGTCCAACATTGAGCATTCACAGGGCTGGAGGAGGGTACAGAAATCAAATACTGAGCTATCACTGAACTGTAGAGTTCTAAGTTGTATGGGATGGTTGCAGACCCCTGACCTGCCAATCTGCAGTTCCTCCAGGAGATGGTGTTGTCTCCTCCCCACAGTGGGTAGTGCTACTGTCCACCTTGTCAGACTCCTGCTTCCTGAACTTATCAGTGTGTCAGTGCACCACCTTCCTCCTCTCTATAACTATTTGCTACAGCTCCATCCCACCTTAGGTTTGTGCCTAACTTCTCCCAGTCTTTCTGATCCATGATTGTTCCTTGTTTTCAGTCTCAGACAATAGAGGTCCTTTCAAGATGGCACCTGGCCACTGAGGTATGTAACATGGCACAATGGATCTACTCTCCAGTGATCACCCTTTGGTTAGGAAGCGCTGCTACCTCACAAAATTCCCCAAAGAGATCCAACAGTTTCACAGACTGTGGGCCTGTCCTGTGGTACTGCTGATCTTACAGGGTTATTGTACTTACCTTTGAGATGAGGTTTCAGACTCTGCTCTCCTGCTGGAGAGCTATGGCTTAACTCTTGTACTGCTTGTTCCTTTAGCACTGTGCACCCCACCCCCCATTTTCCACACTTTAAGACAATCCTTTCATGTCTTTTGTGGTTTCTGTGCTTTTCTACTCTTTTTCTCCTTGGAATAGACTCTATTCCCTCCTACCCTGATCATCTGCTTCAATGAGTCACATAGAGGCTACTTCTAATCCACCATCTTACCCAATAATTATCTCTACATTTTAACACATTTTTTTCTCAATTTACTCCTTTGGTGTAAATATTACTACTTAAGATATGTCTATTTTGTATCCATGAGTAAAAATTTGAAAATGAATGGTAGGCTACAAAATATCAAATCACATTTTAGTAGATGATTATTTATTAAGTTTTAACAGTTGAATCAGTTCCAGCACTGAGTATTCAAAGACCTCTAAGCCCTAAATTAAGATTAATTAATCAAAACTCACCATGAAAAACTGTGGGCATTCAGATACACTCTCTGCTTGAGTTCCTGCTGGACAATCTGCTCACATCACATTGGTTTCAGAAACTTTGCTCCTCAAATATCTGTCATTCTGTATTTTCACCTTTTTCAATATTTATTATTTCTTTGAACTAGTTTAAATAATAAAGGAAAAAAATGTCATAACCAAGCTAGTAGAAACCACTGAGTTGAGAAAATTATGGTTCAAAAGAGACAATTTATACATTTTTCAATAACTGTTAATCTTTCATATTCATATCCTTTAAAGCAATATAGTTATGGTAATATTTGCAAAAGTTCACAGCATTTCTAGTAGTGTAAGGGTTTTCTTGTTGTGTTGCATAATATGCACAGTTTGTTTTATGCCCAAGTTGAATTTGGAAGTGTCATCTATCAAGATGTCTACTTCATAGCTATATGTTTATATAATTTTAAATTTTATTTTGCCCATATACAAGTTTATGACATGTTGAGTGGCAGCTGTGTCTCAGAGGGGTGCAATAAGCACTAGATATGAATCACTGCTCTAAAAAGTAAAAATTATATAGCAATGAAATTACATTCATATTCAAAATGCTAGCCACATACATTCTAAAAGAACTTATGTATGCATATGATATATGTTTCTATTAAGGTCATTTCAACTTTATTGAGTGGATTTCTGGTTTGGAATTTAAAGGTATGTAACTATAGGAAAAGCATGTCCTTCAAATAATTTCATAACTCTTCAAGAAAATATGCAGAATATATATATATACTCCGATATTATTGAAAAGCTGAAATATACAGTTGTTGATCAAATATGTATTTGATTCCAATTCTTATATGATAGAAAATTCCAAATAGGAACATGGCAAGCAGTATAGTACCTTATACAGAAATATTACATACATCAATTTCATATTTGTATCTTGTTATTAAAATATCCTCTGAAACTATAAGCTAATATTCCACCATTTGGTGAAGTAATATGAACCACTAACATTCCTATTGTATTACCTGCAAAATAGAGCTAATATTTCTTACTATATTCCACAGAAATAAAATATAAATTCTCTGCCAAATGCATATTCAATATCTCAAACTCCAAATTCCTACTTACAATGTTCAATCATGAAATAAACATGACATAAATTGTGTATATTAGTTTTTCTGCACTTGCTAGTAAATGAGCACTATTTCAGGCACTGGTGCTATTGTTAGGTGCTGTCAAGTTGGTGTCTGACTCATAGGGATCCTTTGTACAGCAGGCAAAACAGTATTGTTAGTGCTTCTCTGCCATGCATAGGGTTTGCAATGGCTGATTTTATCAGGAATGGGCTGCTGGGTCCTTCTCCCAAGCCTACAGCACCTAGTGTTCCCAGGTGGTCTCCCAACCAAGTACTAAACTGGCCCAATCCCGCTTAACTTCTGAGATCTGAAGAGATTGGATGCTACATACAGTGTTATGGTTGTAGGTAATTCATTAGGTGGAAAATATATAATTGAATCTGTGTTATATTTCCATTGTTTCCTTCTTTTTCAAACCATTTCCATCAGTCTGTATGTCCATGCTCCCTTGCTAGCTCTTCCTCCCCAGCCCCCTCTCTCTCTCCCTCTCCCTGACTACACATTCATCTCCAGCTACCATTCTACTTCTTTGCTCAATTTTACAACCACACTCCTGGAAAGGTTTGCCTGTAATGCCAAGCTCTGATTCCTTACCTCCTCTTCTCTTGAAACAGTTTCTCATATGTCTCTCATACCACATTATTATAATCAGAGAACTTTTTCAAAGTCACGAGAGATATTTACATTCCAATCCCTGTACATGTTTATAGCCAACAGTTTTTCTATATCTCATCCACATTTAACACAGTTGGATTCTTCATCTCTGTTGAAATGTTTTCTTTGCTTGTTTTTGACCCATTATCTTAGCCATTTATTCTTCCTCATGTTTCCTGATCATTTTCAGGTTCTCAACCTCAAGACTGTAACTTAGTATTTGAACCTCATTCTCCTTTCTTCTCACCCTTCATGTAAGTATTTTCTAGTCATATGGCTTTAATTATAGATTAAATTCATATTATATTAGACCATATGTAATGTGGATTTAATTCTATTATACTATTTTTCTCTATCTAGCAGTTCCTTCTTTGAACTACAGCCTTCCAACTAAAACTGTATTAACAACATCTTCTAAATATCAGATGCTTCATAAATATATTACGTTCAAATTATTTCCATTCATACTCTCAAAGTTACTTGTTCCTCAAGCTCTTTTTCCCACCTCTATATATCACTCAAATACTTTGTTCTCAAAAACCTGGCAATCTTAATTCTAACTCTTGTTTCCATAACATACATGCAGTTCTTTTGGCTCTGTCTTTAAGGTATATTGAGACCATGCAAAATTCTCATCACTTCAATTACCAATTACAAGCTGCAACTTTTTCTTACATGGATTAAAGTTATAGCTTCCAACTTTGTTATGATCCACTACTCTTTACTTTCCTCTTTCTCAGTCAGGCTATTGTTGGTGCTATTGAGTCAAGTCTGACTCATAGTGACACTATGTACCACAGAACAGAACCCTCCCTGACACTACCATGCCTGGCACTATTGTCAGTGTCTCTCTGCTATTCAGAGGGCTTTCATTTTTTCCATTTTTCCCTTTATTAATATATGTTCATGGGGTAGAAAGTAATACAGCATTTTCCTTTTCCATTGTGCAACTATTACGTCAATTTTGGTTATGATTTCATCAACTTACAAAGTTTATGGAAACTTGATTAATACATAGTAAAATTCATATGCCTTTATGGGTTATATCCCCTATTTTTCCTTTGTACTCATTAAGTTATATCATTTACATTGAGATTATCCTCTGTCTCTTCTTCCCTTTCATTTTTCCCCTGCATTTCCCATGTTCCACAACTTCTAATTCCCTTTGCTGGTCCCCATTTTCCTCCTTCTTCTCTGCTTATATTTTCCTTTCTTAGCTAAATTAAACTGCTCATTTTTATATATCTGCTTATATATGGTTATTTTCTTCTTTTAAGTAAAGTTCAGCTCCCACATATGTACAAGAACATAGAGTATTTGTCTTTTTGAGCTTGTGATCATTGACTAAGCTGGTATTCTCCAGTTCCATCCACTTTGCTGCAAATGATATTATTTCATTTTTTATTGTTGAGTAATATTTCATTGTGTATATGTACCACTATTTTTTACCCATTCTTCTGTTGATGGGCATCTTGGTTGGTTTCATATTCTTGCAATTGTGAAGAATGCTGTATTAACTATGGAGATGCAGGTGTCTCTATGGTATAATGACTTGTCTCCTTTTGGGTATATTACCAGGAATGGTATAGCTGTGTCATATGCCAGTCCTGTTTTTACTTTTCTGAGGTATTTCCATATTGATTTCTAGAGTTATTGAACTAATTTACAGGCCCACCAGGAGTGTAGAAGTGTTTCTTTTTCTCTCCATTCTCACCAGCACTTATTATTATTTGTTTTGTTGATCTTGGCCATTCTTGCTGGGATCAGATGGAATCTCAAAGCCATTTTGACTTGCATTTCCCTAATGGCTAGGAATATTGAGCATTTTTTGTGTGTTTCTTAGCACTACAAATCTCATTTGAGAACTCTTTATTCATTTCCTTTGCCTGATTGTGTATTGGGCAACTTGTCTTGGGATTTGCTTTCTTTAGTACTGTATAAATTGTAGAAATTAATACTCTTTCAGATGAGTAGGATGTGAAGATTTTCTCCCATTAAGTGGGCTCTTCCTTAACTCTACTTATCATTTTCTATGCTATAAGGAATTTTTTTTTAATTTCATGTATTCTCATTTGCCAATTCTTGGTGCCATTACTTTGGGCAACAGGAATCTTATGAAGAAAATACTTTCCTATGTCTGTATGTTGGAGTGGGTTTCTTTTCTTTTTTCTAGTAGTTTTAAGGTTCCTGGTTTATGTTGTAGTCTCTTATCCATTTTAGGTTGGCTTTGTGCAAATTAAGAAATACAGGTCTATTTTCATTTTCTACAGATAGATGGGTTCACAGCAGAATTCTATCATACTTTCAAAGAATAAATAATGCCTACTCTCCTCAAATTATTTCAAATGTAGGTGCACTCCCAAATTCTTTCCAACAAACCACCCTCACCCTGATTCTAAAACTGGGCAAGGACACTTCAAAGGGAGAGAACTATAGACCAATATCCCTAATAAACATTGATACAAAAATTCTCATCAAAATCCTGGCAAACAGAATTCAACAACACATAAAAAAAGATCATATGCCTTGATCAAGTGGATTTCATTTGATGCAAGGCTAGTTCAACATACAAAAATCAATTAATGTAATTCAATATATCAATAGATTTGCAGACAGATATAACATGGTCATCTCAATTGATACTGAGAAGGCCTTTGACATAGTGCAATATCCTTTCATAATAAAAACCCTGGAGAAGATGGGAAAATGGTGGAAAACCTCAACATGGAAAAGGCCATATATGACAAATCTGCAGTTAATATCATATTAAATGAAGAAAAATAGAAACCATTTCTTCTAAGATCAAGACTAAGACAAGGATGCCCACTCTCTTCTCTCTTATTAAATATTGTGATCAAAGTCCTAGCCAGAACAATCAGACAAAAGAAAGAAATAAAATTTATACAGATAGGCAAAAAAGAGATCAAATTATCCTTATGTGCTGAGGCCATCATCCATTACCTAAAGGACCCCAGAAATTCTTCTAGAAAACTCTTAGAAAGATATAAAACTAACACTCAGAAATCAGTAGTCTTTCTTTATACCAATTGTGAACAGGAAGAGAAGAAAATTAAGGCAATAATCTCTTTCATAATAGCTCACAAAAAATTAAATATATGTGAATAAATTTAACCAAAGACTTTGAAGATCTCTACAAGAAAAAGTTCAAAGCATTAAAGACAGAAATCACTGAGAATGCTAGAAAATGGAAGGATCTTCCCTGCTCATGGCTTGGAAAATTCACTATTGAAAATATGGCTAATCTACCAAAAATAATTTACAGATTTAATGCAATTGCCATTAAAATTCCAATGACAGACATTGCAGAAGTGGTAAAAATAATCCAAAAATTCATATGGAAACACAAAAGAAATATATAGCTAAAACAATCTTAAGTTGTAAAGCTAGTGCAAGTGAGACCACAATACCTGACTTTAAACTATGCTACAGGGCTATAGTAGCAAAAACGGGTTGGTATTGGTACAAAAAATAAGCTTGAGATGAATGGAACAGAATTGAAGATCCAGTGATACACCCATGCAAATACAGCCACCTAATCTTTGACAAAGGATTCTCAATGGAGTAAAGGTAGCCTCTTCAACAAATAGTGTTCATAGCATTTTCAATACCTGTTTGTTTCAGAAGTGGGCTGCCTGTTCCTTCTCCAAAGCCTACAACAACTTGTCTTCTCAGGCTGTCTCCCATGGAAGTATTAACCTGCCTTACCCTGTTCAGTTTCAGAGATCTGATGAGATCTGATGCTAGGTTGGTATGGGCTACTATAGTTTCTGTTTTATTCCTGTTACCCCCACATTGCAGAAAGGGGACTACTTTTATCAGAGGATAAATCAGTTGTTTACAAGCAAATAACAAATTAAATATCTTAAATCAACAAACTTGTATGTCATAATCCATATTCTAGTCTTCGCTATTGCTCACTTAAGCTATTGTAATGATCTCATGGATTAGTATTTTTAAATGCCATTATTTTTGATACTATTCTTTGAGTGTCATCTTGATTTTCTCCTAATTTCCTCCCCTTAGAAATATATTTGTTTAACAAATATTAATCCAGGAGTCTTTCTCTATGACATAAATCCCTTTATCATCCCCTTAAGTATTTGCAAAATTGATATTAACATCTTTAATGTTACCTTCTAACTAAATCCAATATGTTTTAATTTCTGACAGTGCTTCCAATTTGTACCCCTTGTCACTTGATAAGGAAGATTGGGGCAATTTTGAAATCTTTATGCCTCTCCATATCAACTATGTTGCTTCAAAGTCTTTGTTCTTAAAGTCTTTCTTTCTTTACAAATTCCCAACTGCACTCTATATCCTTTGGATGCTACCAATATATTTCAAAATTAAATTTAGATGTACCACTTTAGAAAAACAAAATTTCCCCAAATCCAATAGCTTTGCTTGTATGGAGTTACGTTTGCAAGGTTTTTGATTCCAATGCATTAACAAAAATCTGCAAAATGGAAATAAAATAGTGATATCTACATAAGATATGTATATAATTTATAATTCATGTGATATTTTTCTAAAATTGACTAGTATATTTTTAAGGGTATGTGTTATGGGCTATTCCATTCTTAATGCTTAAGTTCATGTGTTTATTTGCATTAACTTGAAGCTACATGAAAAAACTTCTTTAATCCATTTAAGGGAAATTCTTATAAATAGGGAACATTTGCTATTTAGGGGAACATTATTAGAAATCAATTTAAATAAAAGGAGTTTTCATTATATAAATTAATATTCTAAGGAGACAGAATAAAAGAGCTAACCTCTTCTGTATTAAAAGAAGAAAAGAATATAGAAGGAAATTTCAATAGATGAGGGCAAAGAATAGCCGATGAATGATGAATATGGAGACTGGCTTCAGTACTATTGGGAACTGCAATGATTGAAATTGAAAATTAACTTATTTGCTTTGTGGCTACTCAAATCTCTTTATATCTCACTCCAAAAATGAACTTATGCATGTATGGCATATGCAAGAACAGGAAGTTGATTTTTCCTATCTTTGGTATATTTTGGGAGTATTTAAATATATTAGATATGAAGGAGGGATACAATCAAACTTTAGTTTGTGACAGATCAGAAAAAAAAAAAGATGTGGATTAGAGAATATACATTTATAAAAGGAAGAAAATGAGCCAGAGATGAGATCATCATGACCATCTAAACTTATAGGCATTTGGAAAGACCTCGCACAGAATATATAGAGAGGTGCTTTAAATCATATTTGAATAACAATCGGTAAAGATACCCCTGGATTATATCTACATCAATGTACCACAACAGACTAAGGATGTTTTCTATGCCGGTGCCTTCTGTTAAAATGATTTTTTGGGGGTGGATCTCTGAGAACATTTTTATGTCTATATCATTCACAATTAATATGGAATATAGTATAGGTGATCCCACACCCATCTGTCAGTTTGCCACACTGTGGGGCTTCTGTGTTGTGATGAGGCTGAAAGCTATGCCACCGATATCTCAGATACCAGCAGCATCACCCATGGTGGACAGGTTTCATCTGAGCTTCTAGAATAAGACAGACTAGGGAGTAAGACCTGGACCCACTCCCTCCAAAACTAGGCATTGACAACTCTATGAATAGGAAAGAAATACTATCAGATATAGTGCTGGAAAATGAGCCCACAGGTTGGAAGGCACTCAAAAGACTACTGGGGAAGAATTGCCTCCTCAAAGTAGAGTCTACCTTGATGACAGAAATGGAGTAAAACTCCAGGGACCTCCATTTTCTGATGTGGCAATGAAGAGAAACAACTGTAAACATCCATTAATAATTGGAACATGGAATCTACATAGTATGAATCTAAGAAAATTAGAAATCATTAAAAGAGAAATGGAGCATGTAAACATTCACATGTTAGGCATGAGTGAACTAAAATAGACCAGCATGGGACATATTGAGTCAGATAATCATATGGTCTACTATGTTGGGAATGACAAAGAGAAATGAGGTTGCACTCATCATCAAAAAAGACATCTCAAGATCTGTCCTGAAATACAATGCTCTCAGTGATAAAATAATATTCATATGTCTACAAGGAAGGCCAGTTAATATGACTATTATTCAAATTTATGCATCTAACACTAAGGCCACAAATGAAGAAAGGAAATATTTTTAACAGTTTCTACAACCTGAATTAGATCAAGCATGCAACCAGGATGTACTGATAATTACTGGATGCTGCAAAGTTTGGAATGCAAAGGTTGGAAATAAAGAAGAAGGCTCAGTATTTGGAAAATAGGGCCTTGGTGACAGAAACAATGATGGAGATTGCATGATAGAATTTTGTCAGACCAACAAACTTTTCTTTACAAATACATGGACTTCACTTCAAGAAATAGGAATACCAGAGCACCTAATTATACTCATAAGGAATCTGTACATGAACCAGGACACAGTTGTTTGAATAGAATAAGGAAACACTGCCTGACTTAAATTTAGAAAGGTATGTGTCATGTCTGTATCCTTTTACCATATCACTTCAATTTATATGCTGAGCAAATAATCCGAGAAGCTGGATTTTATGAGGAAAAATGCAGCATCAGGATTGGAGGAAGACTCATTAACAACCTGCGTTAAGCAGAAGACACAATTCTGCTTGCTTAAAGTAAAGAGGACTTAAAACATTTACTGATGAAAATCAAAAATCATAGTCTTCAGTATGTGTTGCGACTAAACATCAACAAAACAAAATTCCTTACAACTGGGTCAGTATGCCACTTCACAATAAATGGAGAAAAAATTGAGGTTGTCTATGATTTTGCTTTACTTGACTCTATAATCAACACCCGTGGAAGCAGCAGTCAAGAAATCAAAAGATGCATTGCTTTGGGAAAAGCTGTGACAAAAGATCTCTGCTGAGTGCTGAAAAGTAAACATGTCACATTGAAGATGAAGGGGTGCCTGACTCATGCCATGGTAATTTCAGTCACATCATATGGTTGTGAAAGCTGGACATTGAACAAGGCAGACAGGAGAAGAATTCATGCCTTCAAATTATGGTGCTGGAGATGACTACTGAATATACCACGGGCTGACAAAAGAACCAATAGATCTGTCCTAGAAGAAGTACAGCCAGAGTGCTCCTTGGAAGCGAGGATAGCTGAACTGTGTCTTATGTATTTTGGACATGTAGTCAGGAGAGACCAATCCCTAGAGAAAGACATCATATTTGGGTGAGTGGCAGGTCAACAACAAAAAAAGGAAAATCCTCCACTAGATAGATTCACACAGTGTCTGCAACAGTGGGCTTAAACATAAATAAGATGGTGTGCCTGGCACAGAATTGGGGAGTGTTTCAATCTGCTTTACATGGGGCCATTATGAATTGGACTCAACTCCACGGCACCTAACAACAACAATGTAGGTGCTCATTATCAAGTGTATGTTTTGAATTTAATCTTACACATTGTCAAACTAAAAAAAAATGACATGCCCATACTTTCACAAGTTGTAGTTAGGAGCCCTTGGGTCTGTGTCCAACTCATAGTGACCCTATGTACAACAGACAAAAAAGTATTGTTAGTCCTTCTCTGCTATTCTCAGGGTTTTCAATGTCTGATTGGCTTTTGGTAGTGGGTTGCCAGGACCTTCTCCTGAGCCCACAGCACCTGGTGTTCCAAAAGGGTCAGTCATCCAAGTGCTAACCAGGCTCATCCCTGCTTAGTTTCCAAGATCTGAAGGAATCAGACACCACAGTGGTATGGTGGCAGGCCCTCTCATAACTAGTTTTCATTAATTGCTATGATTATCATAAATTAGCTACATATTGTTTGACTCAGGCAAAAATTACATATCTTGAAATATTAATGATATGTAACAAGGTACATTTTCAGGTTTTTTTCTGTGGATTGCTGGTATCATTTTTAAAACATAATAAATCCTAAAATCATAATAAGGTCCTTTTAACTCTCTACACAGATAAATTTAGCCAGGTTATCACCTGTTTTGGGGATGCAGTACACAGAAGGAAATTACATAGGAATCCAGATATAGATTTTTATAATAAAATGATGATAATTTGTAATTAATTATAATATTCCTTCTACAGATTTATGATCGTGAAGCTTCACCTTCAATTTTAAAATTAAGGCGTTTGGAAAAAATCATTTCATGAATCCTCAATAATGAGCAGCATGTGTATAATCATATTGTCGTTGTTCATAGGTGCTGTAAAGATGGTATCCAACTCATAGCGACCCTGTGTACAACTGGCGAAACACTATTACCAGTGCTTCTCTGCTGTCCATAGGGATTTCGATGAAGGATTGATTTTGGGGAGTGGGTTTCCAGTCCATCTCCCAAGTCTACAGCACCTGGTGTTCCCAGGCATTCTCCCATCCAAGTACTAATCAAGCCAGACCCTCCTTAGCTTCTGAGATCTATTGGAATCAGATGCCACAGGGCTACGGCTGCAGGCTGTGAATAATCATATATAATTTTTAAAATGTGTATTTCAAATATGTGAAAGCTTATCTGTTTGAATTTATATAATTCCTTATGATGAATTTTGCATCATTGTCACATTTGTCATTCCTGCTTTGCAGACTGATTCAGATATAAAAATACATATAATTTATGTTACTTTGCAAATATTTTTCTATATAAAGTAGAATACTAGTATTACATTTCTTTCTCCTAAGGCCTAGCACCATAATACTTTATGACTAATAGATAAAAAAAGAAAAGCTTATAGTAATAACTCATTAATACTGAAAATAATGACATATTTCAGTTTTGATCATAATAGAAGCATAAAATAGTTTGCCATTTATTCATAATCTATTATTTTAATTTTATACAATTTAAATGTATGTTATTGACTAACAATGTACAGTCACTAATTCTTTGGTGAGTTGTACTTGTGTTGAGTTATACTCTCACTTCCCTGAGTTATACTTTCTATTGTGTGAATATCTCTTATTTAGTGGTCACCCTTTATAGAGTGCTCCTATCCTCTTCTTCATCAGGTAAAGTCACCTCTATAGAGACTTGTTCCAAATGCATGATTTTAGGATTTTCTTAGAATGCTTTTCTTAATTAGATCTATATTTCTGGATAAACTGCCTGATATTTTAATGTTTCTCTATACTTTTACTTAAATATATGGCCACATAAATTCATTGAATGGGAGAATGAAATCTACCTAATCATATAATATGGGGATGATGTAGTAGTTTGTTCATTTAAATGTTGAAAAGAATTTCTTTCTGAGTTTTTTCTCCCAACACTAAATGTGACTGAAGAAAATTGTATCATCACATAGATGGTTGTGCCTATATGATTTGCATGTTTAAAATTAAATTTCTAAAATTAAATCTATTGTTTATTTCATTGTGGATAGAATACAGAAAGTTATCATACAATACAAACTTAGTTTCTCTATTGTTAACATCCCATATTAGTATCATATACTTGTTATAATTAATAAAGCAGTATTGATGTGTGATTATTCATTTCCTTTGTCATACTTAATATCTTTTTTTCTGTTCCAGGATTCAATACAGGATTACACATTGCATTTAGTTGTCATGCCCCCTTAGGCCAGAGGTTGAAGCAGGAATATCTTTAGTTTAGGGCCAATTTGGGTTACTTAATGAGACCCTATGACTTGAGAGCTCCTCTTTCAACAACTTTAGAATGCATTTAAAGAGTGTTATATGTTTTATATCCTTATCTGGATATCAGAATAATCAAGACCTGTACTCTGGAGAAACAACCATTTTTGTTGCCTTCCTTGTCATAGTTCAAATTAATTTAAACAAAAGTTTTATTATCTTTACTAGCAGCTCTGCAAATTTTAAAGGATATGAATATTGTTACAATTGACAGAAATGCTCCAGTGTTGACTGACTTTCAAATAATCTCACTACCTCTTATTTTAGAATTCTTAGGTTAATGCTCAGAGCAGGTTACTCTTGATTCCCTGGGGAAAAATGGTCATCAGGTTTTCTCAAGTTCTTAAGCTATGATCTTGAATTGCAGCCTTTTCTAATCACCATGTACACTCATGTTTTTATAATACATTCAGATCCTTGCATTAGAAAACTTAGCTAACTCTGACTTATTATTATATAAGTAATTATAAAAATTATGACATTATTATTATTTGTTACCCTGGCATCTGATCTTGCCTGATCTTTGAAGCTAAGCAGGATCAGGCTGGTTAATCCTTGAATGGGAGACCACCTGGGAATACCACCTGCTTCAGGCTAGGGAGAAGGACCTTGCAATCCACTCCCAAAACATTGAAAAACCTATGAAGATCAGAAAAGCACTGAAAATAGTGCTGACCTAGCACAGTGATGAGGAAGGGAGTCTTCCATTCTATTGTACATAGGGTTTCTGTGAGTCAGGCCTGCCTCATTGGCAACTAAGAACAACAATTTAACAGAATGTTATTGTGGGGAAAGTCCTTAATTGTGCAAGGACATGCCATATTCTGTGTCTAAATGATGCTTCCCCACATCCTACATTATATGAAAAAGGAGCCACAGGCACAAGAATCAAATCCATACTCAACACAGCAATGTCCATAGGAAGAAGCAAGACTTCCCCCCTCTCTTTCTACTCTCTCACTCCCTCTCTCTCTGCATCTGCCTCTCCCTTTTTCCTTATCTATCTTTTGTTATGCTACATTCAAATCCCAGTGCTTCAATCAGGAGCCAAATTGGTAATATATCTATAATTTGAAAATCATCCAAGTAGAAAGGGATCACCATAATTGATTTAGGCCAACAATAATCTTTTTTCCTGGTTGCAAGTATCCTCATTAAAATGAGATTTCTTTTAACAAGTAATTATAATTTACAAATAACCAATACCATTGGTGACATTTTTTTTCTGTTTCCCACCTTAAAAAAGAATTACTGAAAACTTTCTACTTCTATCTTTTCATTATTAAAACTTGCACTATTTTATGATCATGCATTTTAATTTTAATTGAGTCTCAAGTTAGGAAGAGAGTTTACCACTTTGAAATGGAAAGTCTACACCATTTGAATAAATCATTAACCCTGGGTATTTAATTTCTATCTTAAATGAAGTACCACTCACACCATGAACTGAATAAAAATGGCAAAAAATTAAAATTAAAATTAAAGAACTTTTCCACTGTGTTCAATAATGACTACGTGATGATGAAGATTTATCTAGAAATTAATTAATATAGAAAGATTCCAGAATAAAATATTCAATTTATTTTAATCATATTTAAACTATAATGGCATGTAGCTTTGAATAGTTTAATATGTGTTAATTTTTTTTTCCTATTGGAGAACAACTCTGCTTTGGAAGTTAATTTATGGAACTAGGCATTTTGACCTTTTCTCTCAAAATTTTGAAAGTTATTTAAATTAAGAATATATTAAGTATAAATTGGGCTGGGATTTACCCAGTTGTTAGAGTGGTGTGCTGCAGTCTCTGAGGTCCCGAGTTCAATTCCCAGCACAGCAAAAATGGGAGAAGGACCTGGCAATCCACTCCCAAGGCAATCCTGAGTTAGCCATTGAAAACCCTATGAGGGTCACTATCAGTCGGATACTGATGGACGGCCCCTAACAACAACAACAACAAGTATAAATTAATATATATTAAGTATATATATTATGTATAAACTATATGTTTACAGTAAGTACATATTTTGACAAATTTGGCTATGTAAATTATAACATGAAGTTGATTATGATTTATTATTTTGAAAGAACTTTTTAAAACTTTTTATTTGAGTCAGGGACTCCCTAAATTATGCCAGTTGCCTCTGGCCTCAAACCTCAATCTTCCTTCCCCTGCCTTTCCAGCCACTGGGATTACAGGCTTGCACCAGCCTGCCTGGCTTGAAAGAAATTTTTAAAGAATTCATATTATTTATAAATTAATACCATCTTTAAGAAATTAAATAATTTTACTTGCTTAAATATGATTTATCAATTTGGTATAACTAACAATTTAGAAGGTAGTCCTATATGAATACACCGGTCAACTTGCTTCTGGGATTAGATAAGACTCTTGATAATAACATTCCTGTGAGTTTTTTTACTATTGTTAGGTGCCATCAAGTTAGGACTGACTCATACTGATTGGTAGAACAGAAGGAAACACTGCCAGAAATTGTGTCATGTCAGGCACTAGGGTCGGTTCTTCTCTGTTATTCATAGGGCTTTTTGTCATGCTGGGGATCAAACCCAGGACCTCAGAGAGTGCAGAACAGTGTTCTACCAACTGAGGTAAACCCCACCTTTTTTACTGTAGCAAGGTGAACATATGACAATATTTGGGTTTAGTAGATCATCTAATAAATTAAAATATAAGTAATTTCAACAAGGAAATATGATGTCTGGTGAAAATAAGCAAGCAAAACAAGAGCTTAGTAGAAGGGTGAATGAATGGCTTCATGTTCTGTGGAAAATGTGTAAAAATATTTTCATATAAAAGTACTTCAAATATCAATGTAATTTTTTATTTAGATTAAAAAAAGTAATAACTATACAGGGATCTTTATCAAAGAAAGCTTTAAAGGGCCTAAGTATAGTTATGTAAAGCCCTTCCAGGCAAGTAAAAATTTGGTAAGCAACTCTATCGTTACATTTTTAATAGTGCACTCAAATTGAAATGTTTAGACATTTTCATCATTTAGCAATTTTCTTAGAGTCAGTAGGTTAAAATTAGCATATTTCTTTAATGTAGACTAATTTAGTTATTAGTTTACATAATTTACTTAACACAGGCCTCTTTCTGAAATATTCATTTTTTAACCTTTAATCCAAATCTAATGCCTTAATAATAATGCTGTATTCTGAACCTGACAATTTGGTGAAATTAATGCATAATTTATTTTGTTGCTTTCAGCAACCAACAAATTTTTATTATTTTTATGAGATTGCTTTTTTTTTAAAAAAAAAAGCTTGCCTAAAACTATGAAATGAATTAAAATTTTATATGTAGTACTATTCTTCTCTGAGAGTACATACATTTCAAAGAGAATAATGATCATAGAAGTAAAAATATAAATTATTTTTAAAGATTTATGTCCATTCACTTCTAGATTATTTCCTTATCTGGCCTGTGAAAGTTTTTTACATGTTGTGAAATCTCAGTGAATATTCATTTTATATTTATCTGGAAAAACATTTTCCATGTCATCCATCAGTTTTTGTTAGAGAAATGTAGTGAAATGTTGTTGTTGTTAGGTGCCATCGAGTCGGTATCCAACTCATAGCGACCCTCATAAGTGTTTTCAATGGCTGACTATTTTGGGATTGCCTTGGGAGTGGATTGCCATGGGAGTGGATTGCCAGGCCCTTCTCCCATTTTTGCGGTGCTGGGAATTGAACTCGGGACCTCAGAGACTGCAGCGCAGCACTCTACCAACTGAGCTAAATCCCAGCCTGTAATTATTAATGATAAAGTGAAAAAAAATTGAGGTCACAAGGTAATAATTACAAGAATTTTCCTAGTTTGAGTTTTAGGTGAACATGTAGAATTTTGGTAATCAAGTAAAGACTTCAGGAATTATAAATTAATATTTATTAATGGTCCAATATGTTGAATCTAATCATAGGAAATACTCAGTCATCAGTTTTCTAATGTATAGGAGAAAACAGTTTTTTTTCCCTTTAATAATACGTAAACTCCTGATCATTTCTTAGAATTTTATATTTTTCAGAAAACTTTTCCAGCAATGTATAGTGAATGAGTATTCTTAATAATTAATGTTGCAGGCAATGATTATGGGTAAGGAAATAAAAATATGCAGTGCTTTCTCAAGTATAGTGGGTTAACAAAAGTTTCCAAAAACTGTGTCCACCCAGAACTTCAATACTCAATCTTACTTTATATAGGGATCTTTCATGTCATCAAGAATCAGCCAAACTTGGTGGCACACATCTAATCATACCAGAGTCTCAGAAGGCAAAGGTAGGAGGATCACAGGTTCGAGGCCTGAAGCAGCCTGCATGATTTAGCTAGACACAGACTTAAGATGAAAAAATTGAAAAGGGCCTGGGAGAGCAACTTAATGTTAAAGTACTTGAAAAAGTAAGTGTGAGCCCCTAGGTTCAGCCACCCAATACTGAAAAAATAATCCTTAAGAATCACTTGTGTTTTGGTAGGCACTAGGTCCAATGACTGGTGTTCTAGTAAGAGATTAGATAAAAGATGTGATTTTCATCTTCCTGTGCTGTTAGAGGAAGGTCATGTTGATGTAAATTTGATTTTAGATTTCTGCCTCCAAAACTTTGTTGTTGTTGTTAGGTGCCGTCAAGTCGGTATCCGACTCATAGCGACCCTCTGTACAACAGAGGAAACACTATTGTCAGTGCTTCTCTGCTGTTCATAGGGTTTTCAATGGCAGATTGATTTTTGGGAGGGGGTTGCCAGGTCCTTCTCCCAAGCCTGCAGCACCTGGTGTTCCAGGCGGTCTCCCATCCAGGTACTAACCAGGCCCGGCCCTGCTTAGCTTCCAAGATCTGACGGGATCGGATTCCACGGGGCTACAGCTGCAGGCTTATTCCAAAACTTAGAAAAATTAAATTTCAGGTGTTTTTCTCCACCAAGAGGAAAGCTTTGTGATGTTTTTACTTGTCTTTGCTCTTCCTTCTTCACTGGATCAGTGGTAGCTTTGAACATGGCAGCTCATGCTTCCTGTGTGGGCCAACTGTCCTTTGTTTCAGGGGAAGCAAGTCAGACCTTATTCCAAAGAATCATATTGACTGATTGACAGAGTACTACGTTATCAAACGGATTGATGCATAGTGCATATCCTTGTTTTACCTGGCTTAGAACTCTTAGACAAAACGTGGCATTTCTTGAAAGAACTATAAGGCAGATAAATAAGCAACTTTCACATTAGGAAAGGAATTGTACTTAAGGCCAAAAAAAGTAGACAAGCTCAAGAGAAGAAAACGTGGACATTTCTTTAATAAAGGCATAGAAAAGCTTCCACAGATATGAAGAATTTTAGAAAACCACAAGCATGCACAGGGCAGGACAATTACTCAGAAAAGACTCGAGAAGACTTGAAAAAACTTAAATTTCACCTTCTGGCCCATCTCTAAGTTTAGATTAAACAAAAAATAAAATAAAATAAAATAAATAAAGGCTGTTGAATAATTTTACATAGTTTTGCTAAATACTCCAGCACAGAGATAATTTGTGAAGACAGGAGCAGTTTATTTTATTTTATCTTATTTTATTTCATTTTATTTTTTCTCAGTCTTTTAGTTTTCTTTTCTTTACATGTTCTTTTTTATTCTCTATCTTTCTCATTCTCTTTCCTTCCTTTCTTCTATCCTTTCTTCTTCTTTCCTGTTTTCCTTATTTCCTTCTTGCTTTCCCCAGCAATTCAAGGCAACCTTTCAAATATTAGCTGACTACCACCTATAGGGAGAAGGACCCAGCAACCCACTCCCAAAAATCAATCTGCCATTGAAAACCCTATGAACAGCAGAGAAGCACTGACTAGTGTTTCCGCTGTTGTATGTAGTGTCCTCATGAGTCAGATACTGACTCAAAGGCACCTAACACCACCACCACCACCACCTATAGAAGTAGAGCCTTCAGTAACCATAGACATCACACACAAAAATACATGACAAAAAAAATTTAGAAAAGTAAGTATATAAAATATTACATCAAATTATAGAAAAGAATATTTGAGTTGTTACTATAATAAAATAATAAAAAATATTAAATTTTCAGCAAAAATCACAAAATATGCAAAGAAAATTTTTAAATGACCCATTCACTATAAAAGTAACAGACATTGACCCTGAAGAATCCCAGATACTGGTTTTCTAGACAAACACTGTCCATTTTTTAAAATATGTTCAAAAGGTTAAATAAGC
>VMDO01015898.1:9686-49704 GCA_007922755.1 Pedetes capensis
TATATATATATATAAAACATTCTACAAATGTTGCCACCACAACTCTGTTTCTGTTGCAGAGATGACATTTGTGACTATTGGATCAGACAAATATGATGTTCAAAAGAAAGAAAGCCAGACCAAAAATTTAGCTGAACAGTAACAATACACTTTTCTTAAAGTAGACTTGTGTTTCCTATATATTCAATTTTCTAACATGCATTAGAATACATAAATTTTATTCTAATGATTTTATGTTTGATTTTACAATATGGAAAGAATCTGAGGATGAACGTGACCTGGGGGAGAGAAATGAGAGAATCCTTGTCACAAGCAAAACAGTTACATTCATGCTCAAATATATAAGAATATACTCCATTTAAGTTTCCAAAACCCCTATGTGTCTGTCAGTTTGCTGTACTGTGGGGTCTTATATGTTGTTGTCATGCTGAAAGCTATGGCATCAGTATTACTGGTACCAGCAGGGTCATCCATGGTGGAGAAGTTTCAGCTGAGCTTCCAGACCAAGATAGACTAGGGAAAAGGATATGGCTGAATCACTCCCAAAACAATTAGTTATTGAAAACCATATGAATAGGAGAGAAATTCCAGGAAATGAGCTTCACAAGTTGGAAGGCACTCAGAAGAAATTGGGAAAGAGTTGCCTCCTAGAAAGTACAGTCGACCTTAATGATGGGAATGGATTAAAACCAGAGGGATCTCCATTTGCTTATGGGGCATGACTCAAAATAAGAATAAACAACTGTAAACATCCATTAATAATTAGAAAATAGAATGTATGTAGTATGTATCCAGGAAAATTAGAAATTGTCAAAAGGAAAGTTTAGCACATAAATATTGACATCCTAGGCATCAGTGAGCTAAAATGGACAGGTATGTGCCATTTTGAATCAGATAATCATATGGTCTACTATGCCAGGAATGACATATTTAAGAGAAATGAAGGTGCATTCATCATCAAAAAAGACACCTCAACATCTGTCCAGAAAGACAATGCTGTCAGTGATTGATAGAATATCCATAGGCCCAGAAGAAAGACCAATTAAGATGACCATTATTCAAACTTATGCATCCAACACTAAAGCCACATATGAAGACAGGGAAGATTTTTAGGAGCTTCTGTAGTCTGAAACTGATCAAATATGCAATCTGGATATATTGATAATTATGATGGTAATACCAAAATGGAAACAGAAATGAAGGGTCAGTAGTTGGAATATATGGCCTTGATGACAAAAAACATGCTGAAAATCTCATGATAGATTTATCAGATCTATGACTTTTTCATTGAAAATACATTGTTTCCCAACATAAACAGTGACCACATATATGGAATTCACCAGCTGGAACATACAGGAACCATAGTGGCTACATTTATGGAAAGAAATGATGGAAAAGATGTCAGAAAAAGACCAAGTTCTGACTGTAGATCAGACTATCAACTGCTGATATGCAGGTTCAAACTGAAACTGAAGAAAATTAGAACAAGTATATATGAGCCAAGATATGACCTTGAATATATCCTGTATCAGTTCAGAGACCACTTCAAGAACAGGTATAATGCATTAGACATTAATAGTTGAAGATCAGACAAGTTGTGGCATAATATCAAAGACATCATTCATGAGGAAAGCAAAAGTTTATTTAAAAAACAGCAAAAGAGAGAAAAGACCAAATTACATGTCAAAAGAGACTCTGAAACTTGCTCTTAAATGGCCAGCAGCTAAAGTGAAAGGATGATATGATGAAGTTAAAGAACTAAACCGAAGATTTCAAATGACAGCTCTATAAGACAAAATCAAATACTATAATGGCATGTGCAAAGAGCTGGAAATAGAAAACCAAAAAGGAAGAACATGCTCTGTTTTTCTTAAGCTTAAAGAATTGAAGAAAAATTCAAGCTTTGAGTAGAAATAGTGAAGGATTTTGAGGGAAAATGTTAAATGATGAAGGAAACATAAAAAAGGAAGGAATACCCTGAGTCATTATACTAAAGAGAATTGGTAGATGACCAATGATTCCAAGAGTTTGCAAATGATCAGGAACCAATGGTACTGAAGGAAGGAGTGGAAGCTGCTTTTAAGGAATTGGTGAACCACAAGGTTCCAGGAATTGATGGAATACCAGCTGAAATGCTTCAACAAACACATGCAGCACTGGAAATGCTTACTTGTTTATTCCAAGAGATTTGGAAAATTGTTGCCTGGCCAACTGACTGGAAGAGATCAATATTTCTGCCTATTTCCAAGAAAGGATATTCAACTAAAAGTATTATCAAATGATAATATTAATATCACATAAAAGTAAAATTTTGCTATCAATCATTCAAAACTGATTGCAGCAGTACATAGACAGGGAACATTCCAGAAGCCTGATTCAGAAGAAGTCATGGAACCAGGGACATCATTGCTCATGTCAGATGGATATTAGTCAAAAGAAGAGAAAATCAGAAAGATATCTATCTCAAGTATGCAAAGGCATTTGACTGTGTGGATCTTAACAAATTATGGATTAACACTGTGAAGAATGGAAATATCAGGCCACTTAATTGTACTCCTGTGTAATCTGTACATAGAAAAGGAGGCATTCGTTCAAAAAGAACAAGGAATTAGTGCCTGGTTTAAAGTCAAGGAAGGTGTGTGTTCAGACTGTATCATTTCACCTTACCTCTTCAATCTCTGCTCTGAGCTGACAATCCGAGAAGCTGGACTTTATGAAGTAGAATGTGACCTCATGGTTGGAGGAAGACTGTTCAACAAACTGTGTTATGCAGATGGAAGAACTCCGCTCTTGAAAGTGAAGAGGCATTGAAACGTTTGCTGATGAAGATCAAAGAACATAGCCTACAATGTGGGTTGGCCCTCAACATCAAGAAACCTAAAGTCCTTACAAGTGGATCCCTACTCAACAACATGGTAAATGGAGAAAAGATTTACATTGTCCAAGATTTTACTTTACTTGGTTCTATAATCAACATTCATGGAAGCAGCAATCAGGACATCAATAGACATGTTGCATTGGGAAAAGCTGTTGCAACAAACCTCTTTAAATTGTTGAAAGGTAAAGATGTCACAATGAATATGAAGACACATCTGACTCTTACCATGATATTTTCTCTTGCATTATATGGTTGCAAAAGCTGGACATTGAATAAGGAAAACAGGAGAATAATTGATGCTTTGAATTATGGTGCTGGAGATGAATATTGAATATACCATGGACTGCTGAAACAATCAACAGATATGTCCTAGAAGTACAATCAGAGTGGTCCTTGGAAGCAAGGATAGTAAAGAGACTGAGTCTGAAATATTTTGGACATGTCAGGAGGGATCAATCCCCAGAGAAGGACATTATGTTTGAGAGAGTGGCAAGTCAATGCAAAAAAAAAAAAAAAAAAAAAAAAAAAAAAAAAAAAGGAAGGCCCTCAACTAAAGAGATAGACACAGTATCTGCAACAATGGGCTTAAACATAAAAAGATGGTATGCCAGGCACAGAGGAAATGCATGTTTTTTCCTGGTGTACCTACGGACACCATAAGTCTGACCGACTCAATAGCACCTAACAACAAAGTTTACAGAAATATACTACTCAAAGCTTTTCTTCATTTATGAGAAATATTCCCACTCTGTGTCATTGACTAGAGTGTGGGTGGTGGTAAGGGAAATCAAGTTTTTTTCCTATAGAAACAGTTCAGCACAATAGCAAATTGTCTAACTTTTGTCCACTTATCTGTGGACTCCAGGACAGTCACACTGCCTATAATCAGTTCAAAAATCCAATAAGTAAATTTAAAAATATTCTCATTTGATATTTCATTGTAAAACTGGCAAAGCTATTCTGTCATTCTCTGCCTTTTTAGCCTGAGAATCCACTGTTGCTTTGGTTTCTAAACCTTGAGGCCTGTGTGAAAGCCCCTGGCAGCCTCAGCAGCACCCACATGGCTAGGCTTTCTCCTCTTAGGTCATGACTTCGGAGTCATGTGATTCAATTCTGCTTCTAGAAGCTCTGTCTGTACTTCCACTGGCATCTGATTTACCTGTTCAGTGTGAAGCTTCTCCACATGTACTTCAGTACTTCTTTCAGTCTGCATTCAACCCACTTCTAGATAATTCATTTGTACATACTCTGGAAGCTAACTTACATGGGAATCATGCACTTGGCTACCATAGGGCACCAGATCTAGATGGACCTGTTCCACAGTTACTTGTGCCGAATCCACCTACACTTGAAGCAAGGGTAACACATGCACCTTCCCAACTTTTTCTAAAATAGGCATTGATGTCACTCATTCAGTTTGCACGTGTCTCTACTGAGAGTACTTCTTCAGTTGTGAGGCACTTGGAAATATGGTGAGCATCAATGAGATGTCTCTTTAATGCATTTCCTTGCATAATTCACAGTGTACATATAGTGCAATGGTTGGGTTTATCCCCTGTGTGTAATAACAAATGATCTTTAAACTAGTTCCAGCTGTTGAACACACTGTTACAGACCTGACATTTGGAAAGCTTCTTTCCATTTTTTGCCCCACTCCAGTCTGACATGCAGTGAAGTGACATTTGAGGGTGGTATTTCTAGCATCAGGAGAAGGATGTGGCAATCCACTCCTGAAGCAATCCTGAAACAATCAGTTATTGAAAACCATACGAAGATCCCTGTGAGTCAGGACCAATCTGATGGCATCCACCAACAATAATTTCTAGCAAATCACTCATGACATTTTGCACATTCAAAAGCCTTTCACCTGTATGTTTTCAAAGATGCTCTTTAAAATGCCCAAAGTGGTCAAACTGTTTCTCAAAGTACTGACATATGTGAATTTTTTCTCAGTGCTCTGCTTCTTACTGACTCCACCTTCTTCAAGGTGGTAACAAATTAGGTGCTCTTTCCATGTGCTCTCTTAAAGATTCCTTTTATTGCATATTTCACACGTGAATCTATTGGTGGTGTGTGATTTCATGTGTTCCTTCTATCTCATTGCTTATGAGGTCACTTGCACATCCCTCTTCTGATTTAATCTGTCCTTTTCAATCACCCTCAGGATACTTGGTAATATTTGCCAACAGGGCTAGAGTGGAATCCTCAGAGGAACTTGTGCTCTTAATGCACATTATGGACTGCTTGGCAGAAGCCTTCTGCTCCAATGTTTCCATGCCTTCATCTTCTACTCTGTGTCTTCAGTAATCTCCACCCCAATTCCAATAGGTTCGGATTCTGAAGATGGTAATGAATGACACAGTGATAACATTTGAACTTTCTGCAATCTATTTTTTTCTGCCTCATTTTTTTTCCTGTGGTGACTTCTAATTGAGCCGATTTATCTTTGTTTCTGATTTCAGGGGCTTTGATAGCTTCTAGATTTGGAGAAATGCTACTGCTTTCCATACCTCATTGTCTTTTTCTTTTCCTTGTACCATTAATTTTGCTGTAAATATGAGCTGGATTAAACTAACTAACTACTAACACCGTCTACCCGCACCCAAGGTTCTTGAGTAAACTCGGGTGCACGAGTACCGGTGAGGCAGGATACTCAACAGCCACAACTGCCCTGAAAGGGTCCGTCAAGCTGTCCTCTGTCTACTAAGCCAGGGCTTCTGCTGCCCTGGGACCTGGTCCAGCCAGCAGACTCCAAGGACTCTCAGGTCATCTTCCCCTCCCCCAACCCTTTCCCTGCTTTTGTGGTTGTTTCAAACATGCTAATTTTTTTGTTTCTTGGAGTTACTACTGGAAGAATTTAAAAATAAATGTCAAGACTTTTGTTGTGTTTATTGTGAAGGTTTAAAGATATAAAGATGTATATTTATATACTACATAATTACAGATCCCCTCCTACAGCTAATCATGCATGCATATCTATTACATGCAAAACTTCCATTCCTTAATCAAGCATTCTATGATTATGTAAATTTGAGAGATAATAAGATACACTCTATAAGAGAGCAAATCAAGGTTGTTAAATAAGTTCAGAAAAATCAGAAAATTGACTCTTTTGGTCTTGAATATCTTAGCCTTCATAATTACTGGATTTGTAACAGAGGAAAATGGTACATTTTCACATATTGTATTTGCATTTTCCTTGCATTTATTTGGTTGTTTAATTACCTTGACTAAATAGCCCCCAAACTTTTTTATCATATCTACTACCCCCCAAGATTATGAAGTAGAAATAAGGGTATTTATCACATATTTGTTATACATATTGCCTACTGCTGGTACAGAATTCGGTTTAAGGAACATATTCCATGCATCAGTTGCCTCAAAGAAGCCTTAACACTTTTAAGAGTCAATGGCAAAATTTCAAGTTTTGGCAACTTCTCAGCAAGGATGTGTTTGCCAGTAGAAAATTATGTAGATAACAAGCAAGTAAATTCCATTTTCATAAAATGTCTTCATTTACACTGTTGTTTCCTCACCATAACTCTGCTTTAATCACCAAAATGTACTTTTAGTAGGTTACTTGCAGGTTGAAATTTGTTCTTTTGGGGAAGTTTTATTTTTACCCCTATTTGAAAGGAACTAGTATGAAGTAGGTGGAGCAAAATATTAATGTGCTTTGTTATTGACCTATCTATATCAACAGGTGTTTGTTAAGAATTGCTCAGCAAATATTTCATCTTCAAGATCCAGGAACACATATAGCATAGGTATTGACTTCTATAAGAAATAAGAACAGTGATTGCAGGTTATTTTCAGGGACCGTGCATGTATTCAACAATATGATTTAGAATTAGTAAGAGTCATCCCTACCTGAGGATATTTCATCTGGCTGTATGTGAACAAACCCAAAATGTCAGAATAGATTTCAATAAGCAGATATGTTGGTACACTGAATGAAGAAACTATAAAATTTGTTCCCAATAATTATGAATAAATGAAACAGTATTTGACTTCATTTACATACATAAAATATTAATATGTAAAATAATTATTTCATTAGATAGATTAAAAAACTAATGGAAGACAGTCAATGCTCTTATTTTTTAAAATGTGATATTGAATGAAATAGTGACCGTGCTCATGATACAATATGTTATATTAAATTTGCCCTGAGGTTGTCTTTCTATATTGAACTCCTCTGGAATAAAATGAAACCTAACTTAATATATACTAAATTCATACTATGTACATTCCACATTCCAATTATTAATGGATGTTACAGTTGTTCCTCCTCATTTGGAGTTGTACCACATCAGCAAATGGAGGTCCTTGGGGCTTTACTCCATTTCCATCATTAAGGTAGGCTATTTTGAGGAGGCAGCTTTTCCACAATCATCTTCTCTATGTCTGTCAACTTGTGGGTGGGCACATTAATGGCACTATATATGAGAGTGTTTCTCTGCAATTTATAAGATTTTCAATGGCTAATTGCATTGGGAGTGGGCTGCCAGGTCCTATTCCCTAGTCATCTTAGCCTGAAAGCTCAGTTAAAATCTGTCCACCATGGGAGACCCTGCTGGACTGTAATACCAGCAGCATAGTTTTCAGCATCATGCAACCCACAAGCCCCCAAAGTATAGCAAACTGAAAGATATGTGGAAAATTAGAAATGTTCAGGAGGGAAATGATGTGCATAAACCTTGACATTCTGGGTATAAGTGAACTAAAATGGACTGGAAAGATCATTTTGAATCAGAGAAATATGGAGTCTACTATGCTAGAAATGAGAGGTTAAAGAGAAGTGGGGTTGCATTCATTATCAAAAAAGACATTTCAAATTATATTCTGAAGTACAATGCTGTAAGTGATAGAATAATATCCATATACCTACAAGGAAGGCCAGTTAATATGACTATGATTGAATTTTACACAACAAACACTAAAAATGAAGATGGGGAAGGCTAAAAATGAAGATGGGGAAGATTTTTACCAGCTCCTGTTATCTAAAATAGATGAAACATGCTAACTTTTAATTTTGGGATGGGAAACTTTTGCTTAAAAGAAACAAATATCCTCAGTTTATTTGTAATAAGGCAAAAATGAGAAAAACATATCCAAAAATTAATGTTTTGATTATGTTATATTATTTGAAAATGACCTACACATACGGTGATTGTCCATCATTTAACACAATTTAGCAAAACATCCAGCATGCAATTTGACAAAAGAAATGAAGCTATTTTTAAGTAGATATAACATGCAATACACCTAGCCATTGTCACCTTATTTCCTTATTAGCCACTTTACCAGTATTTGAATGTTAGTTATCATCAAAGCAAGGATATTAAAAATGTGAGTGCATAAGTAGTTTGTTTTAGTATTATCTTTCATAAACCTGAAGTATGGACACTGTACATCCACTTGCACATTTGTTCTTAGGTTAAACTTTTAATTCTATAATCTTAAGTATTTAGAAAATATTTTTGGTTAGCTTCTAACATTCCATGAGTATAAGGAATATTTAAATTACCTAATAGCTTTTTCCCTTAAGCTAATTAAATGGAGATATTTTATAAATTAATTTGGTAGCACCATCTGTATGTAGAAAAATATTATGTATAATATATATATGTGTATATATATGTATATATATGTATATATATACATATATATATATATATATATATATATCTCAACATAGAGACAGAAGCATGTCTCATAGTTTTCATTTTGGACATTGAATCACATTTTAGGTACTTTATTACAGAAATCAGTTATTTAAGAAGAAGAAGCGTATCTAAATTATGTTTCTAGGAGACAGAAGAAGTTAGTTACCTGCATACAAGGCCAAAACTATCAAGTAATATTTGTGGAAAAGACTTAAGAATATTCATTTGCCTGTTCCAGATAGTCCCCCTTCTTCCCTTCCTTTTCTCATGCTCTTTTGTCATTCTCTCCTAATGATGGGGGTGATGATGATGATGATTTATTTATCCTAAATTTGAATTTCTAAAAATATGTATCTTAGGTAAGGTATAATGGAAAATTTATAACTCAAAGATGAAGGATTTAAACCTCAGGTTTAATGCGATGACTTGCTGAGACAAAGAAAAGTATAGGTAAATATTTAGTTAAGACTAGATGACCAGAAAAATGCACCAAAACAAATTTGATGGATTTTATATAGATTTAAACTCCTGCTATTCCATTTTAAGAGCTTAAATGATCAGGAACAAATGGTATGGAAGGAAGAAGTGAAAGGTGCCTTGAAGGAATTAGTGAAACACAAGACTCCAGGAATTGTTGGAATACCAATAGAGAAGTTTCAATAAATCGAGGCCGCACTGGAGGTGCTAACTTGTTATAATCCACACAATCAACTGTCTTTACATAGTCAATAAAACATAGACAGGCATCCTTTTGGTATTCTCTACTTTTGACTAATATCCATGTGACATCAGCAATGATGTCCCTGGTTCCACAACCTCTTCTGGATCTGACTTCCTTTTCTAGAAGTTCTCTGTGTATATACTGCTGCAGTCGATTTGAATGATCTTTAGCAAAATTTTACTTGCTTGTGATACTAATGATATGTTCAATAATTTCCATTTTTGGTTTGAACCCCTTTCTTGGGTATAGGCACAAATGTGGCTGTCCTCTAGTCAGTTGGCCAGGTAGCTGTTTTCTAAATCTTTGGTATAAACAAGTGAGCACCTCCAGTACCTCATCTGTTTATTGAAACATCTCTATTGGTATTCCATCAATTACTGGAGGTCTGTGCTTTACAAGTTCCTTCAAGGCAACTTGCACTTCATCCTTCAGTACCATTTGTTCCTGATCATATGCAATCTCTTGAAATGGTTACTCATCCATCAATTATTTTGGTATAATGACTATGTATTCCTTCCATCTTCTTTTGATATTTTCTGTGTCATTTAATATTTACCCTGTAGAATTCTTCACTATTGCTACTTGAGTCTTGAATTTTTTCTTTAATTCCTTAAGCTTCAGAAAAACAGAGAATATTCTTTCCTTTAGTTTTTCTATCTCTACTGTTTCACATGCCTGCAGTTGTAGCCCTGTGGCATCTGATCCCGTCAGATCTCGGAAGCTAAGCAGGGTCAGGCCTGGTTAGTACCTGGATGGGAGACCGCCTGGGAACACCAGAAGCTGTATGCTTGGGAGAAGGACCTGGCAACTCCCTCCCAAAAATCAATCTGCCATTGAAAACCCTATGAACAGCAGAGAAGCACTGAGGATAGTGTTTCCCCTGTTGTACAGAGGGTCGCTATGAGTCGGATACCGACTCGATGGCACTTAACAACAACAACAACAACTGTTTCATATGTCATTATAATATTTGATTTTGTCTTCTTGACTTGCCCTTTGAAAAGTGTTTATTTACTTAACTTCATGATATCTTCATTTTACTTTAGCTGCTTGACTTTCAAGGACAAGTTTGAGAGTCCCTTTTTACATATATTTTGATCTTTCTTTTTTTCCTGTCTTTCTAATAACCTTTTGCTTTCTTAATGAATGATATCTTTGATATCATGCCACAACTCCTCTGATCTTCACTCACTAATGTCTAATGCATCAAACCTGTTCTTGAGGTGGTTTCTCACTCAGGTGGTACATACTCAAATTCATACCGTGGCTCTCACTCGTTATAATTTTCCTTGGTTTCAGTTTGAACTTGCATATGACCAGTTCATGGTCTGATCTACATTCAGCACTTGGTCTTCTTCTTACTTTTGATATTGGGGATTCCCATGGTCTCTTTCCACAAATGTAGTCACCAGTAACTATCAGTAAATCTTGATTGCATGTTCAATCTATTTCAGATTGCACAAGCTGGTAAAAAGCTTCTCTGTCTTCATTTATGTCTTTAGTGTTGGATGCATACATTTTGATCATAGTCATATTAACTGGCCTTCATTTTATGCATATGCATATCATTTTCTCACTTGCAGCATTATGCTTCAGGAGAGATCTTGAGATGTCATTTTTGATGATGAATGCAGCCCCTTTTCTCTTCAATCTGTCATTTCCAGCATAGTATAACATATGTTTATCTGATTCAAAGTGGTCCATGTCAGTCCATTTTATCTCCCTGGTACCTAGAATGTGGATGTTTATGTACTTCATTTCCCTTTTGATGGCTTCTAATTTTCCTAGATTCATACTATGTGTCTTCCATGCTCCAATTATTAATGGATGTTTCAGTTATTCCTTCTTAGTAGGAGGCATGCCATATCAGAAAATCGAGGTTGGTGGTACTTTACTCCTATCCCACCATTAAGGTAGACTCTACTTTGAAAAGGCCTTTCTTCCTCAGTTGTCTTTTGGGTGAATTCCAACCTGGTGGGCTCATTTTGTGGTACTATATCTGACAGTGTTTCTCTGCTATTCATAGGGTTTTCAATGACTAATTGTTTTGGGAGTGGGTTAGCCATGTGCTTCCCCCAGTCTGTCTTATTAGAAGGCTCATTTGAAACCTATCCACCATTGGTGGTATCTGTAGTACCAACGGCATAGCTTTCTGCATCACAGGACCATGAAAGCCCCCACAGTATAACAAACTTCCAGGCATATGGTCACACATGAGTCTAGTTAAAATTGTTACAAATATCAATGTTTTATCCTCTTATATATACAGTATTAACCATCCTCCATAGTATTTGGAATTAAAACAATCTTTCTGTTACATGGTACTTATTTCCAAATACAGTGGAGAGATATGATAAAGAGTTTATAGATATCAACAAAATTAGATGTTTCTTGGAAAAGTGGAATTATGTTAATGAAAAACAGTTATATTTCTGTATATATGAGTAGTGAATTCATATTTAGAATGCAAATTTAGAACTTGTTCATGTTATTTTAGAATTCTCATGCAGAGCCCAGCTATTTTAATCTTTAATAGAATTTTAAGTATTAGAGAAATAAAGGCTTAGATAGAAAATCATTATATATTTTAAAGAACTCATTTTTGGTTAAAATCAGTATTTACCATCAAGAGAACTCATATCTTATTGAAATAGAAAAATTCCTACAAATTTTAGACAGAAAGTAAGAACAGTATTGAATAGATACCTAGGTAGACATACATAATAAATTATAATTTATCATAGGAGCATTTCCTCAAGTGCATTCAATATTTATGCCTTCATTGGTAGTAAATGATACAGTTCCTAGTATATAGCTTTTGTTCATTGTATATTTTAAATGCATTAACAACCTGTTCATCAGCAATTAGAAACAACTTTGTATGGTTAGTCTTATAATGTTATTCAGTGGTTATTATGTTTGTGTATATTTGTGTGTATCATTGTTTTCTGAAGAAATACAAAAACAGTAAAATTACAATTTTTCTATAGAATAGCATAAGGACTTTTTTTGGCCAGTAGCACTATAATCATGAGGTCCTAAAATGAGTTTCCTTCACCAATTAAAATGAGCAATGAGAACATTAGACTGTACAAAGAAACCAAGAATCAGAACAGAGACACACAGAGAAGTTGGGAGGAATACCAAAGTCACACTTCTGTCTATTTTCAAATTTTGCCCATATTGTTGTTGTTGTTAGGTGCTGTCTGTTGAGTCGATATCTGATTCATAGCGGCCCTCATAGGGTTTTCAATGGCTGACTGTTTCGGGATTGCCTTGGGAGTGGATTGCCAAGTCCTTCTCCCATTTTTGCGGTGCTGGGCATTGAACTCAGGACCTCAGAGACTGCAGCACAGCGCTCTACTCACTGAGCTAAATCCCAGCCCATTTTGCCCATGGCTCACCTTATTTTCCAGTTATGATTCATAACTATGGGAGATCCCTGAGCACTTACATGATTTCATATGATCATCTTTTGCATTTTGGAAAGATTTAAGTACATTTGGACTGCTGACATTGACATAAAGTTTTGTTTATCATGGAAGTGCTGCAAGAATTTCTGTTTGTCACCTAAAGATATTGTATATGGCACTCTGTGAAGAAAATTGTACTACTTCTCCATGTGCAAATGTGTATAAAGCAGAAGAGTGGAGGTTGAAGATAAATAACAATATTTTCATTACTTTTTCTTTTTAGAAGTAGTGGAAAGTTTATCTTGTCTCTCTGCACCACATAGGAGACCACTGCTGCTAAGTGCCAGCACTATCACCTACATGGTGTTCGTCAAATATTAAGCCTTGTTTCACATAGAGCCAAGACAGGAAATGGTTATTCCAACTATCAGTAATTTCTCTCCTGCTAATCCCTAGGAAGACTACTTGGAGTAAGTCCAGGCTGTATTTTTGCAAGAAAGTAAGAAGGAAAGAAGGAGAGAAAGAAAGAAAGAAAGGAAGGAAAGAAAGAAAGAAGCCTTAATC
This sequence comes from Pedetes capensis, assembly GCA_007922755.1. NCBI lineage: Eukaryota > Metazoa > Chordata > Mammalia > Rodentia > Pedetidae > Pedetes > Pedetes capensis. Next base: position 22,932 of record VMDO01015898.1, read on the forward strand.
AAATTAGACTGAAACCAGAGAATGGTTTGAAAAGTGAGTACCAAAGGAAATTTGTTTTATGTACATTAATAGAAAATTATACATGAAAAGGAAACAGAACTGAAAATTAGTAAGAGAGCTTGGTAAACCAGTTTTCACTTAGTCTCTCAGTCTAATATGTACAACTAGTAAAAATAAAACTATTTTATGGGTTGTAAATATCACAAAAGTGAATTGAGAAAAGCATATCATATTTTCTTACAAATATGTGAATAGTTTTGCATGACCCACTTTGTATATGGAACAACAGATATACCTATCACTAGGATCAATATTATTTACCAGTACAACTTTATTTTGTTACTGCTATGATTTGGATGGGGTGTACTCCCTGGAGATCTTATACTAGAAGCTTGGTCACTGGAATGTGGTGATGTGAGATTTGGTAGAAATTTGAGAGGTGAAGCCCAATAGGAACAAATTAGGTCACTAAGGGTATTACCTTCAAAAGGAATTCTTAGAATTCTTCTCAGACCCTGGTTAGTTCACAAAAGTAGTCTGTCATAGTGCAACAATAATGATTCCTTTTTATCTCTCTTTCTGGCTTCCTTTGTCACTCTATAATAACTCTTTCAGTCATGGTCTTGCCATGATGCCATTTACCATGATGTGACACATCTGGGAGGTCCTCCAAGGATCCAAGCCAATGATAGTGTCCTGTCTTTGAATCTCCAAACTGTAAGTTAAATGAACATCTTTTCTTTATGAATATCCTAGCCTTAGGCATTTTGTTATAGAAAGAAAAATTGACTAATACAATGATTAAGTACAAATTATTCTTGGCTATCCTATGCTGAAATGACATACACCCAAAAGATATGACCTTGTACAAACTATAGAAAGTTATACTGATTTTAAAGGTATATTGAAGCCATGAATACACTGTTATAAGTATAGTTAAGAGGAAAATAATGTTAGGTACAAATAAAATTATAAAAAGTGATACTAATACTAAACTTACTACTACCAATATTAATTATTTTCCTCTGTCAGTTGCATTTAGAGATAAGTAAATTTAAGAATGGTAGAAGGACCTGGCAGTCCACTTCCAAAAATCAATCTGCCATTGAAAACCCTATGAATGACAGAAAAGCACTAGCAATAGTGTCTTGCCTATTAGGTAGGGTCGCTATGAGTGGGATACTGACTTGACAGTACCTTAAAACAAGAACAACAATTTTAAGAATAGGTGTTTGTGAAGCAAACTCTTTAAAAAGTTGAAATTTAATTATATGATTTTTGAAATTTATGAGGGTATTTAATGTGATCAAGTTTCTTGGGGTTTAGCTCTGGCCCAGCTGGGGTAATGGAGCTTCCCAAAACTAGGGTGTCTGGGGACACACCAGGTTTGGATAGGAGCCAGTGGCACCAAAGAAGGACTCAGGAGCCTTCTTTACAACTAAATAGCAAAGGTTTGTTGCTCTGCACCTATGAGACAGAAAGTAGGTAGCAAGGCAACAGTGCTTGATGATAATGCCCCACATCTGGTCTGCAGTTGCCTCTCATAGATTGTCTTCTCTCTGTCTTCCACTCCAGACTAGGGGGAATTGGAGAGGCTTTGTGACTTCGTTGGAGGCTTCTCCTCTTCATGGGCCCTGCACTTGACAGGAAGTGCTTATAGCTGATGGTCTCAGGAGATGCTGGTCTTGGGAGTAGGCCAGGAATGGAGTGTGTTGGTCAGGGTGGTCAGGTGAAGTGGCGAAGACACAAGGAGTGATAGTTGATGGGGTGGGCCACTTATATATGTTCTGGGGAACGAACAAGGGAGGTGTGGCCAATCAGGGAGGGACACATGCAGGTAACAGACAGGTGGGGCAGTTATGCAAGGTAGGTAAAACTGGGGTGCAGTTCTAGCTGGTGGGTTGGGTGCAGGGCAGGGCAATCAGGGGTATCCCTTACTGACCAACCTGGAGGCTTGGGATGGCCAATCGGGACCAAGATGTCCACGTCCAAGCTGGATTGGTCAGTGGCCATGTTTGGTCACTTGATGGGAGGGGTAGGAGTGAAGGACCAGGATGTGGGACAAAGGTGACCAGTTGCCATCTTGACCCATAGGGTTTAATGGGGATCAATGACCAGGATGTAGGACAAGGGTCACTGTGCCTAGAAGATAGATGTTGGTCCTCCAGGTGAGCCAGACAGGCCCCTGTCCCTGGGGTCCTCTCTAGGATCTTCAACATCATCTCCCAAAGGCGGCAATCACAGATGGGAGGGGGAGGAGCAAAATAAGGCTTGGGAAGGTTTTAGGCCTTTACTTGGGTTAGGTAGAGTTCAACCCAGGCATTCTCCTGTAGGCCTCCTAAATGATCCCCAAAACAAGTTGAAGATGAAAAATCACATGCTTGTATCAATTGAAATAGAAAATGAGTTTGAGAGAACACCAAATTTTCCTCATTAAAATCTTCATCTAAGCTCATACTTGGTGATAAAGTGTGAATGTTTCCATTCTCTGATACTATAAGTTAATCACTATATTATTGTAATTTTTGTTATTAGGTAGCACTGAGTAGGGTCTGACTCATAATGACCCTATGTATAACAGAATGAAACACTCCCTGGCACTTTGTCATGAACATGATCTTTTTTATATATAAGCCCATTGTAGTCACTATGTCAATCTATCTAATTGTGGGTATTCCTTTTTTCTTTGAAAGACAACTCTTACAAACATGTTCTTCTCCAGGGATTGGTCCCTCCTGACAATGTGTCCAAAATATATAAGAAACAGTCTAGTCATCCTCTCGTCCAAGGAGCACTCTGGTTGCATTTCTTCTAGGACAGATCTGTTGTTTCTTTTCGCAGTCAATGGCATATTAAATATTTGTCTTCAACATTATAATTCAAAAGTATCAATTATTTTCCTGTTTACCTTATTCATTGTCCACATGTATTATACAACTAGAGTATCATGGCATGAGTCAGGTGCACCTTCATCTTCATTGTGACATATTTAATTTTCAACACTTTAAAGAAGTCTTTTTCAACAGATTTTCTCAATGCAATGTATCATTTGATTTCTTTACTACTCCTTCCATCGGTGTTGTTTATAGAATCAAGTACAACAAAACCTTAGACACCCTCAGTCTTTTGTCCATTTATCATGAAGTTCCTTATGGACTCAGTTGTAATGATTTTTGTTTTGTTGGTGTTCAGGCGCCATCCATACTGAATACTAGGTTCTTTGATCTTCAATACATGTTTCAAACCCTCTTCATTTTCAGCAAGCATTGTTGTGTAATCTGCTTAACACATGTTGCTAATGAACTTTCCTCCTTTCCTGATGCATGCTCTTCTTCATAAAATCCAGCTTCTGAGATTATTTGCTCAGCAGAGAAATTGAAAAGGTACAATGAAAAGATACATCCCTGACACACACATTTGCTAACTCTAAACCAAGCAGTATTTCCTCATTCCGTTTGAACAGATGCCTCCTGTTCCATGTACAGATTCCTCAAGAGTACAATTAAGTTCTCTGGTGCTCCTATTCTTTGCAAAGTTATCCATAATTTGTTGTAATCCACACATTCAAATACCTAAGCATAATCAATTAAACATAAATAGTTTTTCTAGTACTATCTGCTTTTGGATAATATCTATCTGATGTCAGCAATTATATCCATGGTTCCATGTCCTCTTCTATATCTGGTTTGATTTTCCAGTAGTTGCCTTTCAATATAGTGCTGCAGTCACTTTTGTATGACCTTCAGCAAAATTGCACTAGAGTGTGATATTAATGATATCATTTGATAATCTCCACATTTAGTTATATTTCTTGGGATTAGGTACAAACATGGATTTCTTCCAGTCAGTTGGCCAGAGAGCTCTTTTTCTAAATCTCTGAAGATAGTACTGCAGGTTCTTTCTTCTCCAGTAAGACAAAAAAAAAAAATTAAAATTAAAATTAAAAAAACTAAAAGACATTAAATGTTAAGGAAGAAATAAAACCTCCTTCATCTGATGATGAAATAACTGTATATATAGAACATCTCACAAAATAAAAACCATTTATAAAACTTATAAGTGAGCATAGCAGGGTGGTGTGATACAAGACTAAAATAAAATGTTTGCCATTTTTTGCTGTTTGCCACAGTTTTTAAGCCTAACTTTTTTCTTACGTCTGACATTTGGGCCAGCTGATGAATGATACTGGATATCCCCTTGTTTGGTAATTGAAGGAAGTTCAAAATATTCGAGCCCGTTCCAATATGAAGGATTACTTATCAGAGACTCATCTTATAAGCACAATGAAAACCAAGGCAATTTGTTTTCCCTACTTCCCTGAAGATTTTTGGAAATATTTGAATAGTTTGATGTGGTCCTGAGAGATTTATTTGTACAGGTAATAAACCTTTCATGCCCACTACATGGAATCATCACTCTATCCTACCAAAATCACAACCTCACAGAATAGTACATAGTACAGTATTATATATTACCTTCATAATCACATGGTTGACTGGGACCTGTGGGTCAAGGCCACTTCCCAGCATCATGAGAGAACATTGTACCATATATTGTAACTTAGGGAATTGTCATGCTGTTGGGGCTTGTGTTTTGCTGTGATGCTAAAAGCTATGGAACTGGTAATTCAGATAATAACAAGTTCACCCATGGTAGAAAAGTCTCAGCTGAGATTCCAGACTAAGACAGACAAGGGAGAAGGACCAGACAGCCAACTCCTCAAATAATTAGCCATTGAAAACCATAGGAATAGCAGAGAAGCACTGTCAAAGATAGTGCCAGAAAATGAGTCCTCCTAGGCTAGAAGGCATTCAAGAAACTACTGGGAAAGAGTTGTCTCCTCAAAGCAGAGTTGATCTTAATGATAACAATGGGGCAGAATCCCTGAAACCCCCTTGTACCGATGTAGCATGAGTCAAAATGAGGAGAAACACAGTGGTTGCAATAATGGCTCAAACATAAGCAGATCATGTGCATGGCAATATTCGGTAGTGTTTAGTCCTATTGTGCATAGAATTGGTATAAGTTGACTTGATGGTACCTAACAACAATAACAATAACAATAACAATAACAGGAAAAGATCAACATTTAAAATTAGAAGTAAGGTTACTAGTAAAGGGACATCACTTTTTCATAGACATAAATTTGAAAAACTATCAAAGTATCATACATCTTGTATTGTCTCTGCACATACACAAATGAGAAAAATCACTTGTAAAATAGGAAAATTGAATAAAATTGGTGGACTGTATCAAGGCAAAGTTATTGGGTTTTGATACAATACTAACATTTTGCAAAGTTAAGCAAACTACATAGGAAAATTGAGTAAATTGTACATGGAGGCTACTCTTTATAACTACATGTGAATCTATAAGTCAATAAGAATTTCAATGAGAGAGAGAGAGAGAAAGAGAGAGAGAGAGAGAGAGAGAGAGAGAGAGCCCTCACTAGGGATAGTGATGCATGCCTGTAGTTCTGGTTTCTCAGATGGCTGAGGAGGTTGAGGATGGAGGATGGCTTGGGACTAGGAGGTCGGGGACAGCCTGGGCATCAAAGCAAGACCTTGCCTCTTAAAAAAAAGTATATATATATATATATATATATATATATATATATATATATATGGAAGAAGGATAAGAAGGAGGAGAAGATAAAAATCAAAATAGGAAAATGATTCATTTAGTTGTATTAAAAACATTCACTAACCCAGGCACAGTGGCTCACACCTATAATCCCAGCAGCTCGGGGGGAAGCGAAAGGAGGATTGCAAGTTCAAGACCTGAGGCAGTCTGCATAATTTAGTGAGACCCTGTCTCAAAAAATTAAAAAAAAAATCGGCTGAGGGTGGAGTTCAATGATACAACACTTGCAAAGAATGCAACCACGAGGCCCTGGGTTCAACACCCCAGTACTGGAAAAAAAAAAAAAAAAAGAGAGAGAAAACTCACTAATATACTGTATATAACAAATGTCCCATCCTTCCTGCAAAAGTCAGTATTATTTACTAAGGTGTATATTTTTCCATTATAATTCAGTCTATTCCCTAATAACTTCTTATTACAATGCCTTTAGTACAAGGAGTACTTTTATTTGTACTTGGTCTTAAATATATTGGATCTTATGGAAAATATGTACAATTAATGTCTATGAAATCTAGCATGCAAAAATTAACTTAACATAATAAATAAGGAGAAATTATAAAATATCTACTTTTAGTCATTTTTCTAGGTTTCTGGGAATTTTTTTTCTTTTCATTTTAATTGTGTACTTACAGTTTTATATCAAAGAAATTTAATTATAGCACTTGAATGATGTATCTCAGGTACTCTTATCCTACTTGAATGATGTAGGTTTATAAAGTAATTCCAAGTTTCACTAAAGTGTCATTTTTATTCTACACCTTTAATATTAATATTGTACTACAAATCACTAGACATTAATAGTGTTTTCTTTTTAATAACTTACATTGCAGAAGTGAGCGCTTAATGAAGAAAATAAAAACTTTTTTCTAAGAAGTATTTTTTTAAAAGCCTGCAGCCATAGCACTGTGGCTTCTGATCCTGTCAGATCTTGGAAGCTCAGCAGGGTCTGGCCTGGGTAGTGGTTGGATGGGAGACTACCTGGGAACACCAGAAAATGTAGGTTTGGGAGAAGGACCTGGCAACTCCCTCCCAAAAATCAATCTGCTATTGAAAACCCTATGAATAGCAGAGAAGTACTGACAATATTTTTTCACCTATTGTACATAGGGCCACTATGAGTCGGATGCCAACTGGAGGGCACCTAACAACAACAACAACAACAACAATTTTTAAACAAAGTTATTTACAATGAGTGAAATATAATTAATATTAGAATAATGAATATTTTTAATTATGAATATGAAGCTCATTTTGTAAACTATCCTTTGTTATTTCAGAAACAGTTATTGATTTTGAATGCTGCTAGAAAATATGGGAATGATTTTTACATAATTCCCTCTAATCTTGATTCCATAAAATTAGACATGGTGTAATTGATAGATGAAATATTTTCTCTTCTGAAACAATTAACATAGCTAAAACAGATGATGAGCCATAAGTCTTAATTTTAGAAACATATTGTTCTATTATAAAGAATTCAATCGTTAGTGTGAGTATTTTCACAATAATTGTAAATACTGGGTAAATTTTGTGTTTGGGATGTAATGTTGAATATAATAGAACAAAAATAATTGTCTCCAGGCTTTTCCTCAAATAGCATGATTACAAAAAAACAAAAACAACAAACAACAAACAATAACAACAAAAGGTAAGAAATCAAAGTGCCATCAAAGCGCCTTTGGTTGTGGCACAAATGACTTTCATAATATTTAAAATGTGTGGAATGTGTGTGCTCATGTAACTGATGAATCTTCTATGATCACATGATTTGAGATTTTCTGTGGTTGATAATGATAAGAGAAAATTTAGAAAATCTCATAAATCAGCCCAACAGAAGTTTCAAAGAAGCTAGGTACTACTGTAGAAAGTTCAGTAGTTGCTTATTCAATCATCAACTTAATCCATTTGAATTCTTCAAAAGCAATATAAATAATTTGATTTGTTTATATGTATATAGGGGGCTGGGATTTAGCTCAGATGGTAGAGTGCTGCATTGCAGTCTCTGAGGTCCTAAGTTCGATTCCCAGCACCACAAAAATGGAAGAAGGACCTGGCAATCCACTCCCAAGGCAATCCCGAAACAGTCAGCCATTGAAAACCCTATAAGGGTCGCTATGAGTCGGATACCAACTCAACAACACCTAACAACAACAACATATGTATATATCTATATATACATATATTATATATATAATATATATATAATCATATCTGTATTTGTAAATGTATTACCATGTACATCATATTTTACAAATTATGTATACATTAATTATATATAAACCTACACATGTTCTTTATTTTTTGTACTTATGGGTCTTATTATTTTTATCTGAATCAGTCCAAACTACATGGACTGATGCATCAGACCTCATAAATACTGATAATTTCAAAGGATTCATAAGCACTCATGTAACTACAGTGTGATACAATGTTGTCATGAAATCCAGTCTAAGATTCCACATTGCATTTATTTGTCATATATCTGTAGTTTCCTTGTCTATTATTTGGCCAAGAATCACAGCTTTAAAGAGTACAGAACAGTTTTTTAGTAGGATGCCATAATTTTGGTTTGTTTGATGCTTGCTTATGATCTGATTGCCATTATGCAATTTTAGCAGGAACATCATAGTTGTGATTTTTGTCTTCTCAGTGTATTTATTCACCTGATATTGATAATACTATCATCAACATCTTTGTTATTAGTTGAAATATACTTTTATAGAGAGTAAGTAATTTGTGCAAAGATATTTGAGACAATATAGATATTTGTCCCTCATTAACCTTCCCCTCACTAGTGATTGATGATAATTAATATCATCTTTAGAATGTCATTCTCTCATTTTCTTGTATTTATTTACACCACAAATAAATTTTCTATCTTTCCAGTTCCAAGTAGAAAGACCTCTGTAATTTTATTTTGTCTATAGTTCCAATTTTTTGCATAGTGATCTGACAAATTTAATGAAATCTGTTCTTTGTAAAATTTAGTAATTTTTGTCACCTACGTCACCTAACAACAATAATGATCAATGTGAGTGTTTTATGTATATTCTAAACTTTCTTTTCTATTAGTAGGATGAAAAGTCAAATAACACATGTGTAAGATATATGTAGTTCTTTACATTCTTCAGGTCTCTCATATTCTTATTTATGACTTATCTTCCAGTAGACATTTTTTAAATTTGGTACTTGGAGGTTGAACTCATAGTCTTGCAGATACTTTACAAGTTCTCTACCACTAGACTGCACCCTCAGCACATTTTTTTTTTTTTTTGAGACAGGGTCTCACTAAACTATGCAGGCTGCCTCCACCCTTGAATCTGTGATCTTTCTGCCTCTACCTGCTAAGTTGCTGGGGTTATAGGCATGAGCCATGGTGCTCAGCTGAGAGTGACGTTTTTGACTCCCATTATTTCTGTGGTTTAAGTCTATGTCTCCTTGGATCTTTTGTGTTTATTGCTTCATAAAGGCAGATGCTGTGTTACTGGGTGCATAGAAAACCATAATATGTTGAATATAAATCATTGCTTTGATATTAATAATTGCCCTCATTTTCATACTTAATACTTTTCCCTTGAATTTTACTTTCTCTTGTATCATCTTCCTAGTATAACTGCTCATCTTTTTACATTTGAGATTTTATTACTCTATTTGTTTTAGGAGTTTTTCTTGTGTGCAACATATTGATGTATACAAAAATACCAAATTAAAGATATCTTGTATATAAGTGAAGGAAGTCTATATAGCTATATTACATGCAAGCTATATTTGATCTCAATACTATCATCATATTTTATAATTATTATGCATTACATTTGCATTTTATGTGATGTTCCTCCCTATATACTTTTGATTGTTATATTTCTGTGAAAGATAAAAGCCTTTCATTTAATGATCTTGGAGTTTTCTTATTTAATTGTTAACTGTACTGTTGTCAGTTTTTAATGATATCTTTTAACTCTAACTAGGATCTATGTTGCAGTTGATGAATGTGCTTTTCCCCAATCTTCTCACTTTTGATTGCATTGTTTCTACTTTGTCATAGCATGAAAAATATATCTTATTTTCTTAACTTTTTGTGATAATCTAACATTATCTATCCTTATCCATACACACTTTTACTTATCTGCCTGTCTACTCATCATCTATGTTATTTGTCCTTAAAAATGCTCACCAGGAATGACTTTGCTGACATTTTCCCAGATATTTCATTGTTAGATCAAGTCAGTGCACAGTGAATTTGTCAAGAAGAACTCACATATTCAATATGCACAAAGTCTTTGTATATTCAAAAGTGTTTTCTACAGGCTTGACAATAGGATTACTTGGTTATTTTATTTTATTATTTTATTTTATTATTTTATTTTTGCTTGGCTTTCTATAACCCCACAGGTTAGCCTTTTCATTATTTTGAAATTACCTTTCCATTTTTTCATGAATGCATATATTGTTTTTGAGTAATGAAGGCTAATTCATTTTAATTATTTTACCTTTATATTGGAATTTATCATTGCAGAATAATTTTCCCAGGTACTTCTCATTCCATTCTGTAGGTAAGCTCAAGAGTTTATTTTTAGTTTCTGGAAATTTTGCTTAAATAATTCTTCTGAATATCACATCTTGAACTTGTTATTCTTTGTCAATGGTTTCAATATTAAGTCATTATGTTTAATTATTTTCCTTGGCTACCTTCAATTTTATTCATTTTTCTGACATTTCATACATCTTTAATTACCTCATTTTCTTACACACTTTCCATTTTCCTTTGGGAATGTCTTGATTTGTTCTTAATTTCTGAAATGATTTTGTTTACTTGTTTCCCCACTTCTTCCTTCAGATCAATGGATCGTTTGTTCTCTCTCTCTCTCTCTCTCTCTCTCTCTCTCTCTCTCTTGCTTTCTTTTTTTCTTTCTTTCTTTTCACAATAAAGATTATAGAGTGGGATCAAGAGCACACAAGGAATACCTATACTCCTGGGCACTAGCAAGTACAGTAAAAAAAAAAAATTGTTGTTAGGTGCCGTTGAGTCGGTATCTAACTCATAGCGACCCTCATAAGGTTTTCAGTGGCTGACTATTTCAGGATTGCCTTGGGAGTGGATTGCCAGGCCCTTCTCCCATTTTGTGGTGCTGGGAATTGAACTCGGGACATCAGAGACTGCAGCGCAGCGCTCTACCTACTGAGCTAAATCCCAGCCTGTAAAAAAAAAATGCATGTAATTAAATCTAAGGGACTTAAAATAGTTATTTCTGGAATTCTTAATTTATGAACCTATGAGGCATGAAAGTGCAAATTTTCTAATGCAAGATTTCAGAAGTCAAATTGTAGAAGATCAAAAACAGGATTTGCAGGGTTGGGGTAATAAAATAATGTGACATATAAAAGGAGTCTCATGATTAGTCCAGTCTGCAGCCATAGTACTTTGGTGTCCAATATTTTCTGATCCCAGAATCTAAGAAGGGTGAGTCCTGGTTAGTACTTGAGTGGGAGACTACCTGGAAATATCAGATGCTATAAGCTTGGGAGAAGGATCTAGGATTCCACTCCTGAAATAATCAGCCATCTAAAGCCCTATGAATAGCAGAGAGGCACTGTCAGGCATAATGCTGGGCATGAAACAGTGTCAGGTAGTGCTTTGTTCTGTTGTACAAAGGTCACTATGAATAGGAACTGACTAAATGGCACCTAACAACAGCAAAGTGATTAGCCCAATCCTTGATGCATAGAAGAGTCAGAAAAGTATAGGGTATTCAAAAACAAGGAATCAGGAATTGAAGATATTGATGAAATGGAGAAAAGAAATAGAAAGAGTAAGCATGTTGGGGGAGAGAGTGATTGGAAAGTTGAAGTTACAGATTCAGAAACAGAACCAATTCTGGTCTGTGCAAGGTCTGGCAAAAGGGTAGCTAAAGCAGCCTGAAAGGTAGATCATCCCTGTAAATCAAGCTTTCACAACAATGTAGGCATCATCTGAGTACCAAAAATTGGTTTCAGGAAGAAAATTGTGAACCAGATGTTAATATCCTCAGTAAGTGTGAGTGTGTCACTTAAAGGTTATGGTGACAGTCATGAGTTAGGGCTTTGCTGGTGCTATGAAATTGAATGACATTCAATAGAAGGGAATATCTTGTTCATTATAAGGGGGGGATTGGAATGGGCAGAGGGGACATGGACTTGAATCTTGGTGAAATGTGATTGCATGAGAAATAAAAGAGATTCTCTTGCAGACAGCCATAAGTGATAGTGAGGCTTTGAATAGGCACAGCAGAGGATGGAAAAGGAAGCTTTCTGTTAATGCAAAGAGAGCATGAGTAATCGTATACCCTGAAAGTTCCCAATATTTTTTCTCCTCAAAAAACATATTTCCAAAATTGATACAGTTTACCAGACACAAATCAAGCTTGTTCTTCAGTTTCTAAATTAGTTGGAACTGTATGGAGATTGCAGAAACAGTCAGAGTGTGGAAGCTATGAGGTAAAGCACCCCCCATTTGTTTTTCTGAATTTCATTTCCTAGCACTCATTCATAGAAGGCATCGTTCTGTATCACTATGGTACCACAGTCTGGATACTGTGTGGTTGGAGAAAAATTTATTCTTGTGAAGGTGCAGGTTACAGTACACAGGGATTAGATCTGAACTGGAATCTAGTCACCAGTAATTTCAGAACAGCCAGAGTTACAGAAATATAACAATAAAATAGAAGATAGAAATAAAAAAAATTAACACAAACTGCTGAAGAAGCAAAGAGAAGCTGGATTATAAAATCCTTGACTTCTTTTATATCTTGTCCCTTCCCTTAGGCCCAATTTAAAGCCAGTTACCTTCACTAGTGACAATTAGACTCCCTTCCTATGGTCACTCAAAATACTTGTTTTAACATATAGCAATTTAGATGTAGTTGCTCTTCTCCTTAAATGTCTCTCTAAGACTATTTACTGTTTTTATGGCCAATTTTAACATGCTACCATGTTTTCAGTGCTTGGCTGCCAGATGCTATTTTAATACTGGCATATCTCTTGCAAGGAAGTAACCTGATTCATTATTATTAAGTTATCTTTTTGAGCAGTACATTCTTCCTGGCTCAAAGATTGTGTAGAAGAAGAAGAATGTTCTTTCACAATCACGGTTGCCTCCTTGACGTTTCTCTGATAAACTTGTTTGGTATTATCTCCTGTTTTCTTTGTAGAGCTTTTCTTCCCAGATTTCATTACAGCCAGGGTGACAAGGATTTTGTTGTAAGTTGGCATGTGCTAAATTGCCTCTGATAGAAAAAGAACTCAATCAAAACTGACATTGTCTGTCTAGTGTTTCACTAAAATCCTGCTAGGTTGTGATATGTTTTAATGTTTGGACTTCAGTCTGCAATGAACATTAAATTAAGTCAACAATTCCCACTTGCATACCAATTTAGAGAATTAGCACAGAATTTGGAAAGTCTTAAAAATAAGGTGCGACCCTATAGAAGATAACTCTGGCTTCCAGGCGCTCATGGAGGATATTTTAATTCATTAAGTTATTCAAGCATGCTGCATACAAATGCTGACAGAGATCTGGAGGTTTGTTGTCTCCTATTAATCACTTTATTATTCATATCATTCTTTCACTAGAGGCATTAGAATGTGTTTGATTAATACCTTATTTCTATTGCTCTTGTGAGCAATGTCCATTGTCTCTGCTCTAGAGAACTTTGTCTCTTTTCAAGGAAATGTCAGTGAAATGATAGACAATTATTAAATTTTGATGCTCTTTACTATGAGGGCACATTGTGTCCTAATAATCATGGTCATTACATAGAGTTTATCCTGTGGCTAAAATGGATAATGGTGATCTCAACAAGTCCTGAGATGAACAGTCTCTGAAGATCAACTGACTTAAGGCATAACTTAGCAATATCTGCAGGCCCCCCAGCCACTTCTGTGTTCTCTCATTTGATGGCTTCTACATTGTTATTCTATTGATTTGGTCTGAATGTCAGATGAAATCAAGAAAAAGCATTTCTGTTATCTACTCTGCTAAACATAAAGAAGAAATAAGGGAAATTTTCAGAGACTTTTGATGCGCCAAATATTGAGCTTAGTGTGATATACACTCCTTGCACTGATCTTGAGGGCAAACTGACTAGGCAAGTCTTACTGGCTTACATACCAGGTAATTTGCTTTCCTTCTTCAAAGCACAGATTGTTCTTGAGAATGTTTTGAAGTGATTTAGGAAAAACACACAATTGTGTGTATTTGTGTAAAAATGTCATGAAATCAGATATTTGAACATTATTAGTAGTGTTTTAAAAAGAAAAAAATACTATAAGAAGGAGGGGCAAACAAACTAAATTTGAACAAAAAAGGAAACATAGTGTGCTCAGAAGCATTTTTTATGATCTAGAAATATCTCCATTTGATATCTGATTTTTCCCCTGTAATTCCTAGAATCATGAAATTAGTATCTGAGTTTTTTTAGTTTGTTTATTTTTGTTTTTATTTTATTTTTTTCTTAGTTTTAATTCAGGTCATGGGCTGGGATTTAGCTCAGTGGGTAGAGCGCTGCGCTGCAGTCTCTGAGGCTCAGAGTTCAATTCCCACCACCCCAAAAATGGGAGAAGGGCCTGGCAATCCACTCCCAAGGCAATCCCGAAGCACTCAGCCATTGAAAACCCTATGAGAGTCGCTATGAGTCGGATACCAACTCGATGGCACCTAACAACAACAACAATTCAGGTCATAGTTTTGGACACGTGGTCCTTTTCCTTCCTACTTGCCTTACCTTGTATTCCCTAGTCTAAGTCTTACCACAGAAAGCTTTATAGAAGGGGTCCCCAACTCCTGCCCACTCTCTTCATGGCCTGTTAGGAACTGAGACACATAGAGAGTAAGTGGTGGGAGAGCAGCAAGTAAAGCTTCATCTGTACTTAAAACCACTTCCCATTACTTGGTTTTTCCCCAAACCATTCTTCCCCCTACCTATTGGTCCTTGGAAAAATTGTCTACCACAAAACTGATCCCTGGTGCAAAAAATTGGGGGACCACTGCTTACAAAACATGATACTCAGGGTTAACTCCTCATCACCCATATGGCTCTATCCAGATCTTTTATGAGCTTGACTGCATGCATGTTGTATCTGGAATTTATTGACTCCGCTGCCTTCCTCCTGCTCATGGTATTGTCCTTCTTTGCTTGTCTCCTTCGCTCATCCCAAAGTTAATAAATAATCAACCAACTTGGCAGATAGTTGCCCAACAGAAATCAATGTCATCTCCCTTATCCCTGTTGCAGTTTTCTGGCTGTCTTAATTCTATAAAATTTAGCTATGAAAAAATTCCAGATATGCAAACACAAAGTTACTGAATGAAAGCTTAGATTTACCAGCAATAGAAAGGCAGCATGACAGTATAAGAAAAAAATACAGATAGGATCTCACAGTAACTGCATCTTTGTACAAGTTACCTAATTTCTCACTCCTTATGTACATTATAAAGGAGGTGGGGACAAATTGGAAGGGAACTGGTCCTTGGAGTGAGAATATAGTATAGTGGAAAGTTCATAGGTTTTAAATTCATAGAGACAAAATTTTAATTTTTTGCCCTGCCATTTATGACATTGGGGAAGTTATTTAGACTAGAGTTTTATTTCTTTCATATATTAAGTGAGAAAAATATTATGAATTTGTGCTTCTTTAGATAATTTTGTGATTTGATATGAGGTTCATAACCCATAATGGAACCTCAGTAAAACTGAAACTTTATTTTTCTTTAGGATTTAATACAGGTTCCCCTTTATTTAAGGATACATGTCATTATATCCTTTGTATTTTCAACATTTGGAGGGGTGATGAACATAATAAATATATGTTGTATAAATGCATGAGTGAATACATAATCAATCCACCATTCTCCTTTACAGAAATATTGGACTTTTATTAAAACATGCCAGTTCTTAATCTTTTCTAACAAAGCTAGATATCTAGTTTTTAAGGATTCAGTAAAAATGGAAAAAGTAAATTAGAATCTGGCTTGAGGATCACTGGTTAGATGCATACAAAAATGGTAAAGAAGTGAAAACTGTTTGAACGTGGCCCTTTCTACAACTCTCCAGGCCTCAGATTCCATCTGGTACCATCATGTTACAGAACAGATTGCTATTCATATAGATAGATACTTTGAGCTTTAATGGAAAGCTAAAATTGCATTAAACTCATTCTGCTTTAGAATATATAGATGTGTGTAGTATGTTTTGGATATATTTCTATGAAAATGGGTTAGCTTTAGTGCACAGAAAGTTAAACTTCAGTTATCTGTAAAATTAATATCTGCAAACAGATCCTTCCCCATCGATCTTAGAGAACTTTGCCTATTGTCATTACCAATCATTCATCTGCTGCCTTTTGCCACTTTTCTTCTACCTAAATGTGCTACCATGATGAACAGAACTTTTTAAAAAAGTTTCCCCTTACAGGAAAGTTGATATTGAGATCTATTTTTAAATTAGCAAAGGCCATCCTAGAGCTATTTCCGTTGCCCATTGAAACTTTTGTGTTTCACTTATGATGTCAATGAAATTGTTCAGTTGAGGCTGGCATCATTGCCTTTGTATATGTTTGCAATCTGAGCCAGACATCTGGGAGTGCATCAAACAAGCCCCAGGACAGGAAAATTGGCATCTTTCCACCTACCTGAATGACTATTTAAGTAAAAGCAGCCCAGGGAAGAAAGACAGGGTAGTCTGTTTTCTCTGTAATTGGTGTTGGCCTGAGTGTACGCAATTCATAAATGGGATTAAAGGCTGTTCAATTTCAAGAAGACAATGGTTTTACAGAATGCAGCAATCGATAAAGAGCTGGGAGATAGTTAAGTTTTAACTATATGAATATTCCAAGTTTTCCTTACAGCTCTTTATAACACAGCCCCCTCCTTCCCAAATAAACCACCAAATCCCATACTACATACATACCTGAAGTATGTAGCAATTTCCTTGTTTTCTTGGCTTATTTGGTAAGTGATTTAAAGTATATTCCCATGATAATCATTTCCAAGTTCCCTTTGGTGGCTCATTGAGTGGAGAAATTTATGAATATACAGTGAAATTTTGAATATGAATGAAAAACTAACTATAATAAAGAGGCATTTTAGCATTCTCATTGAAATTAGAATTTTAAAATACATAATAGAAGGTAATGAGTATACCCTAAACATAGCATGTAAGTGGGAGGCTTTCTTCTATAATCATTTTGGGTAGCAACTTTAATATGTTGCTATAGACATGGATCCAGATAATTTGTTATAGGCTTGGATTGCCAGGCAGAAGGGTCAGTTGCTGGCAAATCATGAAAAATCATTGCCTTGGGAGAAGTAGACATACTATATAGGACTGATTATAAGCTGTATCCTACCAAGAAGACTCACCTTCTGTACTGCTGTCACTTTTTTATGTGTGCTTCATCCTCAGAGAATAAACATTTTGTGCTCAAGTATGAATCAGCTGAGCCTAGCTGCCAGCATTTAGGATACTGCAGGGAAATGCCATCTGCCTGCTACTTGCAGACATTTGGGATCTTTAGCTCCTGTGAGCAAGTTGAACGTGGACAATTCCCTCCCCAGGGTGAAGGACAAGTAACTAGCCCCAGCTGGATGCTTGCCAAACAACCTAATGAATCTCTGAACTTCCTCATCTGATTTATTTAACTGCTTATTTTCACAAAGCATTATAAAATGATTGAATGCTATATTTAAATTTGAAGTTATATTATTATTATTATTATTATTTAAAAGAAAATATGAAGTTGATAGACTTCATTTAGAAGCTGTATATTGAGAGGTTACTATAATTTTCATTGAAACTTTCATTTTGCACATGGAGGAAAAATGAGTTTAAGGGTTTAGTGACTCAGTGGGATTTTTGAACTGTCTTGGCTTGGGGCTTTTATTCCTAAATCATTTTTTCAATAGCTAATCAATTTTCCTAGAATAAAGTTTATCATGAATTTTCTAAGATTTTCCAGCTATACTTCACCCTTTTCTTTTATTTTTCTTCCTTTTTTTCCCTTGATTCTATAGTGAATCAAGCCTCCACTAGATTTACTGCCATAGATTAACTTTGGTTAAATGTCCTCAGCTAACACAGTTTAGATATGGTCCTTAACTCATGCCCATAAATCTTTCTGTCACCTCATGTTATCATGTAGTATGTGCCCTCTTTTCCACTACTACTTCGACATCCTTTTTTTAATATATGATTTTGTAAATCTTGATCACTGGCTTTGCCCAAGATTCAATTCTCCAGATAAGCAGTCTCCATTCAGTCCAAATATTCCACTAATTAGAGTACAAAATGTTTCTTTCTTATATTTTACAGAAAGACAAAATAATGACTTTCAAATATCATAATTCATAATGTGTATTTTGGCTTTAAAACATACACATAAAATTTCAAACTGACTGAAAATCAGAAAAAAAGATGACCAAATAGTCCAAGGTGGTGTATGTTTATGCTAAAAGAAAGATTTTTAAATAAGGTTGTTGTTGTTGTTGTTGTTAGGTGCTATCTAGTCAAGTCCAACTCATAGCAACCCTATGTGCAGCAGAACAAAACACTCCTCAACTCTGTGTCAGGTCCATCATCTCATTTATATTTAAGCCCATTGCTGCAGACACTGTGTCAATGCATCTGGTGAAGGGGGACCTGCCACTCTCCCAAACATGATGCCTTTCTCCATGGATTGATCTCTCCTGACTACATGTCCAAAATATGTAAGATGCAGTCTAGCCATCCTTGCTTCCAAGGCAGTCCATGGTATATTCAATAATCATCTCCAGCACCATAACTCAAAAGCATCAATTCTTCTGCCTCCATTGTTCAATGTCCAGCTTTCACAACCATATGATGCAACTGAAAATACCATGGCATAAGTGAGGTGTATCTTTGTCTTCAAAGTGACATCTTTATTTGTCAATACTCTAAAGAGATCTTTTGCCACAGCTTTCCTCAAAGCAATAGGTAGTGGATCCATTGAAATGTCTTCAAGATATTATATTAAGCAAATAAGAGAATGATATTATCACATTATAATTAATAACTACTCCCCATAACTTACAATCATTATAGCTTTTGTACTTGGTGAAACAAATGCATGTATAGCAACAAAGAAAAAGAAAATACAAACTAAGTTCAGAAAAGCAGCCCTATCTCAGGAATAATGAAATATTTAAGACTGAAGAAGCTTATCAATAAGACTCTTGCCTAGTGATTTTTTTCTATAGGAAGTCATTCACATATTTCCTTTGTAATTCAATTAGTTTTGTTGATATCAAACTATTTTGTCTGCAGCCACAGCACCCTGGCATCCAATCCCGCCAGATCTTGTAAACTGAGCAGGGTCAGCCTGTTTAGTCCTTGGATGGGAGACTGCCTGGAAATACCAGGTACTGCAGGCTAAGGAGAAAGACCCAGCAATCCACTCTCCAAGAGCTGGGCATGGCTCAGTGTCAGGGAACGTTTTGTTCTGTTGTAGATGGGATCACTATGAGTCTGACCGAAATTGAAAGCATCTAACAACAACAACAACAACAACATGAGAATATGATAGGGGACTATGGATGGGTATATGAAGAGATCAGTGCTATTTAAGAGCTTAAAGATCAGTGTTTACTTGGTAGAAACTTAATACATAGTTTGTGTTTACTTTTTTATTTGTTTTGTTTACTCTCTAGGTGCCCTGAGTTAGTCTTTCAGACTGCATGGTGAACATTCTCTCAGAGAGGTGAATTCATTTTCAAAGCCTCTAGCAAGTAATACAAGAAAATATTGTAAATTTTCACTATAAAATCTCAATCCTGCTTTTTCCTTTAAAGTCCACTGAAGTTCATGATTTAAAAATTTAATGCCTTTTTAGAGATCTTTATTCATCTTCTTTGTTTCTCTGTACTGAATCTCAGGCCTCTTTCAAGTTTTATTCCTCATCTTCTGTTTTGCTTTTGCTTGTTTGAGTGCACATTTTCTTTTGGAAAGTTTAATTCCTTTTTACTTGTCAAATAGTTACAGTTGTATATTTATATATGGGGTATAGTTTGATGCTTTGAGACATACATACACACACACACACATTGAACAGTGATCAAATTAGGCTCCTTAAAGCTTATCATTTTCTCATTACAAGCAGGTTTAAAATCCATGATTTTAGTTATTTGAAATGTATGAGGCATTATTATTAACTATCATCAGACTAAAACTTTGAGTTATCAACTCAAACCTGTTAGACTGACTATTCAAAAGATGAAAGATGTGGAGAAAAGGAAACTTTTACATACAGTGGCATTGAAAATTAGTGCAGACTTTTTTGGAAAACAGTATGAAGCTTCTCCAAAGAACTCTGAACAGAATAGCTATATAATCCACCAATCCCATTTCTGGCCATATATCTAAAGGAATTAAACTCAGTATGTGAAAGAGATATCTAAGCACATATGTTCATTCCAGCATTATTCAGTAGTCAAGATGTGACAATGATTGAAGTGCCATCTAAGTCTAACTTAGAAAGGTGACACATACACAGAATGCAAAATCATGCAGCCTGTCCCTCACTATACTAACTATACTCAGTCTCTCCCATCTGAAAGAATCTACCTAGCCAACAAATGGACCTCTATTATTTAACTATTGCCTACATTTTCTCTTTTGCTTGGGGGGCTCTAATTTCCTTCTCATTCATTTAATTCATTTATTAATTAGAATTTGTTTCTAATAACAAGTATTCTTCTGAAAATTTTTCACTGAAAAGGGGAAGTTTTAGGTTTAAAATCTCAGAAAACAAATGCACACATGATATAATCACAAACAAAATTTGTTAGGAGCTTATCTATGGTTTTTTACTCTTGAATTAATTATATCAGTTATTCTTGAATTAAATACATTGTACATTATTCCTGAAATTAAACATCAAAAATCCAGTAACCACAGCTATTTTTTCTCTACTACCAATAAGCAAATTGTCCAGGAGCTAGTAGGCATTTAACAAATAATTATTAAAAGATTAAGTCCATGTCCTAGTTGATGTGGAATCTGGTGAATATTTTTAATCCTCCATTAATAACCAGGATTTTTGGACATTCATTTTGGGCCATAAAGTGCAGTGCACTATTCATTTTATATGTGTAATTCCAATGAATCTAAATATTAGTATCTTGATTATTACCCTAGGCAATGTTCAAATTGCTCAATTCAAACAGCTACTAGGAAAAAAAGGCGTTCATTCTACTCTTCAAAACACATGAATAAACATAATTGTTAATGCCAAGCAACATTCCTCAGTACCTTAATTTTCACAATCCAAACTTGGGAAATTTATTCACCAATTTACATTCTAATTTCTCTATTCTAAAATTGCTCTTCACCTATTCTATTTCTTTTCACCAATTTTCTCTTTCAGAACTTAATAATTTAGATTGACTTGTTTTCTTTAAGTAATTTTCTTTCTCCTTAAGTTCCAATGACATTACTTTTTGAAAATATTATTATTCAGTCCAAAAGTCGGGATTTGTCTGATGAAGAAGGTAAATGCAAATAGGTAACATTCTGTTACTGAATCCCCAAAAACTGAAGTCATCCTTATTATACTTCTGTACCTTACCAGGAAGAAAAGCTCAAGGACATAAAGCAACTTGCCCAGAAGCTCAGTGAGGGGCTGAATCAAGACTCAATCAAATACATTTGATACTCTAAAGCATGTTGTTTAGTGCAGTACTTTGCTGCCTTCTTGAGAGTTTCAACAATTTTCAAAGTTACTTAATATGTGTCATGGAGCTCAATACTTGAAACACAGGAATTGACAAAAAACATCATAAAAATTTTTGGACTTGTGGCTCTGATTCTCAAGTGGGGGAAGATAGAATAAAAGTGAAATTAACAAATAGTTATATAGAGTCGACAAGATGTTATAAATTACAGAACCATGTAAGATCCAAAAAATGTGAGGTGATACAGAGTTTGAAATTTTCTATTGACTTTTTGGGATCACCTTTATGAGAAGATAACATTTGAGTAGTGATTTTTAGGAAGTGAGTTCACTAACTAGACAGATAACTCATTTCTGGTAGATGAAACAGCCTGTGCAAAGGTATTAAGTGTTCCCCACTGTCAAAGAATAAGAAGGTACATTATTGTACCTCTACCATAATAAACCAAGAAAAGGGGAAAGGAGAGGGATGTATGAAATATTTCTTGTGATTATACGTTTTTTAAGTTAACATCACATAATTTTATAAAGTTCTTGAAATAGTCTATAAGTTCCAAAGGTTAAATTATTGGTAGATGGTTGATATAGTAGTTAAAAACCTACACACACACACACACACACACACACACACACACGGCACCCAAAAATACATGGAGAGAGGGAGAGAGACAAGGAGACAGAGAAAGCAACAGAGACAGAAACAGGTAGAGATTGTTATGGGGAATTGGTTCCAATGATGACATGATTAAGAAGTGAAATGTTCCACTATTTACCATCTATAAGAAATGGAGAAAAGTTTACAATGTAATTCAGCCTGATGAGAAAGGCCTGAGAATCAGGGAAGTAAAGGGTATAAATCCGAGGCAGGGGGAACAGGACTACTCAATGAGCTAGTTCAGCCCAAATAGTGAGAGAAAAGAAATAATAATAAAAAGGACTAATTTCTTCTTCCTCTTCCTTCTGTTCTATTCTAGCTCTCAATGGATTGGATGATGTCCACTCAACATTTGGAAGGGCAGTCTACTTTACTGAAGACACAGATTCAAAGGCTACCCTCCTCCAGAAGCACCATGAGAGACATATTCAGAAATAATACACAATCTGGGCAAACTGTGGCCCAGTCAAGTTGACACAAAAAATAACCATCCTAAGTGATATGTTTTTCTTATTCACATCAGCTGTTACATTTAACTGCATATTTTTCATTTTTTGAGATTTTTTAGTCTTATCCCCTATAAGAGTTCATGCTCTCAGAATGCTTCATAGCTCTTGAAAATTGCAACTTATTTCCATCATGAACTCACATTTTTCAACCTAAGTGTTTGACAAATGTCCACTGAAGGAACAAACTCCCAGAAAAAATGAATGAAACAGTTATTTGAAACTTGTGTATTTAGCAACAAAATAGAATATCATATTATACAAGCACATCAGTGAGTTGAATTATACATTGAGTTTGAGCATGTTTCAGAGATTTCCTTATGACCAGCATTTAAGATAGGCAAGCTATCTTTTGTTCTCAAACCCCTATCCCTCTCAAGAATTAATTTTAGAGTGACATTTCTGTGTTGTTTTCAGTTCCTCACTTGACTTTTATAACAAAATATTTGGTAGACATATCTATCTTCGAAAATTTTAGTCCCATGTATTGTTTATTAAAGTATCAATTCCCTATTACATGAGTATATATTCAACATATTTCTTGTAGAACTCAGACCAAGGAAATGATTCATTTTACAAATTAACTTTCATGCTCCTGTTATTACTTTGCTAATAGAAGTATCCTAAGCCTTCTCTTGTTTCCCCTATCTACCTTATATGGAGTCCAAATGTCCAGTGAAAATTCATGATAAATCTGTGATACAGAAGATGATATAAAGGGTACAATGACTGATAAAAAAAGACTGATTGCAAACTAATTCTGTTTTACAAAGCTTTCAGGGCACTATTAAGTTTATGGGAAAACAAAAATTGCATAAGTAGTAATGGGTTAATGAACTTAATGAGGTTGAGGAGAGAGATTAAATAGTGTTGAATTATAGTAATGAACTCTTAAAAGAATATATCTATCATCTTTTAAAATCTTTAAAATATGTTAAAATCATGTGTTTTTCAACACTTAAAAATGTTTCTCCTAGAGTTATTTTTCATATTGCAGTCAAGTCATAGCCCTTCCAGAGGTAGGCAAGGGATGGATCAGAGCTTGTAACAATTCCAGACCCTTACCATACTCAAAATTATGAAAGCTGATAGTCACCTATGTAACTTCAGGATTTGCTTTAGATTGGATGCAAATAAGGAAAATGTTACCAAAGAATAATAGATTGGGGAAAAATTAAATCAGGTTGTAAAGAGTTCCTGGAAAGGGCAATATAACCACCCATTTGTTCTCATTTCTGAAGTTAGGGAAAAGACCCAAATAAAGGATGGGCCAATTATTTTCATTCCTCTTTTCATACTGTTGGTGTTCCATGTTAGAGAAAGAGCAGTACACTCTAAAATTACATGAGTGCTCACAGAGTCTGGTGTATGTGCATCTCTAGAAGCTTCTGGGTTTCTGTGGGTCTGATGTCTATGTTTGTGTAAAATACTTGCCCTCACTGAAATCTAGAACTTTGTCCAAGATTTAATGGTATATAACTGAGATTTGATTTATCAGTGTGAAATAAGTAAAATTAGCAATCAAAGATATCATAAAACATGCTTTTGAAAATAAGAGACTAAATTATATTTAAATATTTTAGAAAAGGAAGAAGTAATTAGGTGGCTTCTCATAAAGTAGCTATCTTCAGATCATCTTAGTTCAAAATGGAGTTTTGGTGACTTCCACATCTAAGATTGAAATTCTGTTTTTATATATATTTAAGAGGAAGTATTCAGTTTCCAAAAGAGTATCATTAGTTCAATATCTCATTTAATTTCAATATAATTTTTATAGCATAACTTTCTGGGCACTTTATTACTTACAGGAACACTCTTTGTTTCCATCATCAATAAGACCTCGGTGATGATGAAATCATAACTAGGCAAAGTCCGACTTAATCGACCTTTAGTATTTCGTCATCATCTCCATTTCAGTATACACTAATCCAATCCTCATGTGACAAACTGCTTATATGATTATACTCACTAGAAGGAGAGGAAGAAGAAGGAGAAGAAGGAGAAGGAGGAGGAGGAGGAGGAGCAGCAGCAGCAGCAGCAGCAGCAGCAGCAGTAGCTGAATGGTTACCTATTTCTAAGTTGATTAATATAATTAGAGGCTTTTCTTAGCCCATATTTTGCATTTGCTGACACTGTGATCAAGATTCATCTTCTCTTTGTGAGATAAAAAAAAAAAAGCCTGTTAGAATGCTGTGATTCCATAGATGTGATAACCACCATTAAGGAAATGCTAGCTGGTTAGTTCATCTCATTTCACAGTTTGGGATGAGGGGCAGGTTGGCTATGTTTAGAAATCCTTTAAAGTAAAGCTTCCATAGAGTCTTTCTGTCCACACAATAAGCTCTCAAATGATGAAAAAAACTTAAATAAAATACATTTGTGATCTGAAGAGTACATCCTCATTACATTTTTAGATCTCCATTTCAAAGACATCATGCCTAATTTTTTCCCATGAAATAAGACCTCTCTACAGTGCATCACAAATGGGCTGTCATGCGTGGGGTCATAAACTGCACATTGGTTGATTAGAACAAAATAAAAAGCAACATTGGGTTCCAGTGCCCTGGATATTAGTATTCTCACCACCAACTGACTTTACACTTGTCTGTGGTACCTTGCTCAGAACCCCTTCCCGTCTCTTTTAGATCCATCTGTTATAAAACACTCCTGTAGGTGGCTTTATTCTTATGGTAGAGCTTGTAAATTTGAGTCCTTTGTTTCACAAAAGACTGGCAACTCTGCTTTCACTTAGTCTCTGAACAAAGTGTTAACCAACTAAACAAGAATAGTAAAAAGCTGACAGCTGACAGGCTTTGCACAGATTTTATCTACAAGTAGAAGATCATTTTAAAGAATGTGAATGTGACAATTTTGATGAAAACTCAATTTATTTCCTACATTGTTAACATTGTGGCAAAATACTGGAAAGGTGGGGAGATTTAGGGCTAGGTCAAATGACCCTAAAGCTACAAAATTTCTTTGTATTCAGAGAAAATGCTGAGGTAAATTTTACCATAAGTATATCAGACACATCCTTCCACAAACAACAGCTGTCCTATCTCCTCAGAGTCTAGCCACTTTGAAACAAAAAGACAGAAAAAAGTAAACGTTTTTACTGTGAACAGGTCAGGTTATACAAAAGAGACACTTGTGAATGTGATTTTCTTTTAAAGTACACAGAGCGATTATATTAACAGCAAAATTAGTATTGAAAAAAATCTATAACCAAAACCTGAGAATGGAAGCAGAGCTAATAAAGGAAATAAAAGGAAACATTGCAGTTTAAAAATGTCATTAATTGTGGAACACTTGTAGAAGATATATAGTCAAAATCAGATAACAGGTTCAAAATATTTTCACCAACACTCAAAATATAGATAAGACATCCTTGAAATTCTTAGTTTCTAAAACTCTATTTTCATAAGTTATGACCATGTGAAAGTGTATGTCTATGTATATTTTTTCAGATTACTTACAAGTGGCAGGAAGAGAGATGGGGTGGGAGCAGGTGGTTGGCAATATTTTTGGATAGGAGTTAATTTTGAAGCAGCTGCTGACAATTTTCCTATAGTATTATTCATCATGTAAAAAAATTAAAATGATTATAATTACCCTGACATGTCACATCGTATGTGACTGAAAAGAGGAATGATAATGGGGATGGAGAAAATGTCCATGTCACTGGAGTCGACGCTCATCGTGCTTTAAACTCCTAAGTGACAGGCTTCCATGGGGTGTTGCCCCAACAGAAGAAGCTCAGGTGAGTAATAAAATAGAGCAGAAGGCTGGAAACGCCAGTGGCCACCTGATCAGAGCTCATTTAGTGATTGTCATCACTTTGTAGCAACCATGCAGTTAATACCCAGTGTATCTGACACCTGCTATGTTAAATTAGTACTTGCAGAATTAACACCTGCTGTCAGCCACCCAGCATGAATGTTGTTTTCTTCAGAATAAAGGGGAAATAAATTATTTCCCTAGAATCCTGTGTAAATTATGTTGGTGGATGGAGAATTACTTGGAAAGGTTTGGGGACTCCCAATCAGGTTTTATTATTTTTTTTAAAGTTTTAGCACTATTAGTAACTTGGTATCTTTCATATCATTATAAAAGCCTCAGAAGTGAACTTAATGTCTTTCCTAGCATCAAGTTAGACACTGGAAGTGTAAGTGTTTTGTAAAGTATGAAAACCTATGCAGGTGTGAAATGGTATGTTAATTGCCATTAATAAAAATCATAATAAATTTGT